>JAJMBN010000023.1:0-119159 GCA_030572735.1 Sugiyamaella mastotermitis
ATTTTAGACAAAATCTTACGAGGCTGTTGACGGAATATTTGAACAAGTGGTAATTGCTTCATTTTGAATCTGCATTTCATGTTCTATAGATAAATTTGATGTTATTATTATTATTATTTCAAACTTTTGCGAATAGAGTGTTTCAGTTCATTTCCTTGATTTGCAAATTCGTCATATCGTTTTTGCCATTTATTGATCATATATATCCCTAAATGGCAAAAACGATACAAAATTATCATTCTTTTATAATTTTCTGCGAGTATCATAAAATAGGTATTTTTAAAAACAATGCTATTTGTAACAGAAAATAACCTCCACATACAGCTACGGCCATATCCTCAGGAAAATAAGACTTCCCGTCCGATCAGTCATATTCAAGCCTGTGAGAGCTCTACTCAGTATTACAGTGGGAGACCATGTGAGAACGGAGAGTGCTGTAGTTTTTGATCTATAATTTTTATTTTCAACATTCTCATTGTCACGATACTACTAGCCATGATGGATTTTTAGTACTGTTAGTCATAAGGAGAAGTGAGCACATCTATTGTATCTGGCTGCTGTAACCGTCCGCGTGACGGCAAATCGGGCTTATGTATAATTTATTATTCCAATATCAAAATGAATAATGACATTAACACATGTAAATATCTAGTAACAATTTTTACAGTTGCTCTACATATTTACAGAAAAAATAGTTATTGTATATCAGAGTTATTGTGGAGAAAGGCATAGCGCTAAATTAATCATTGACGAAGTCAGGGACTAACCGAGAGTAAACCGTAATTAGCCGCACTATATCAATTTTACCCCACACCCCCAGCCGAACATTCGCCGAGCTCCACAGTTTCATTTAGTATATCTAGATTGTACAGTACGTTTGATTTCACAAATATTAGATAGTCTAGATTCAGATACTTGAATAATGAGACAAGTCAGAGTGAATAGAACAGTTTTTGCTGTCCGTCGCAGTATTCAGACAGCTGCTGGAAATGATGTGAAGCCATTGAAGTCGCTGTGCATTGCTAACAGAGGAGAGATAGTGCATCGAGTCAATAGAACAGCAGCAAAATTGGGAATTAAAACAACTTCTGTTTATACTGGAGCTGATAGAGATTTACCTTCAGCCACTAGTTCTCCTGTGAATTTATCATTAGGCCAAGCTACTAGTGGCTATATTGACATTGAACGAATCGTCCAAACGGCAAAGAAGAATGGTTGTGATTCTATTCACCCCGGATACGGATTTTTATCTGAAAATGCACAATTTGCAAAGAGAGTTAGAGAAGAAGGGTTAATATTTGTTGGTCCCCCTCAGGGAGCAATTGAGGCTATGGGAGCCAAGGATAAATCTAAAGAAATTATGGAAGGTGCTGGAGTGCCTTGTGTACCAGGTTATCATGGCTCGAATCAAGACCCAGAATTTTTAGCAGAGAAGGCTAACGAAATCGGATACCCAGTTCTTATTAAAGCAGTATTAGGTGGAGGTGGTAAAGGTATGAGAATTGTTGAAAGTGCGAGCGAATTTCCAAGTCAATTGGCTTCAGCGAAATCGGAGGCGAAGTCTTCTTTTGGAGACGACAATGTCTTGATTGAAAAATATATTACTACCCCCCGTCATATAGAAGTACAAGTATTTGCAGACAAGTATGGAAATGCTGTTGCATTGGGTGAACGTGATTGTAGTGTTCAGCGTCGTCATCAGAAGGTCTTAGAGGAATCTCCAGCACCTGGTTTAAGTGACGAGATCAGATTTCAGCTTTGGGACAAGGCTCGTGCTGCTGCTCGAGCTGTGGCATATGAAGGTGCAGGAACTGTTGAATTTATATTTGATAATGATACTAGTCAGTTTTATTTTATGGAAATGAATACTAGATTACAAGTAGAGCATCCAGTTACTGAAGCAGTTTGTGGTGAAGATTTGGTGGAGTGGCAATTGTTGATCGCAGCGGGATTCCCTCTTCCCAAATCTCAAGAAGAAATTCAACTAGAAGGACATTCATTTGAAGCTCGTATCTATTGTGAAGACCCTTTCAAGGATTTCTTGCCCTCTTCTGGAAAGATTGATCATATGGCACTACCTACATCAGGAGATCCAAGAATCGATTTTACATTTGTTGAAGGCTCAGACATCTCTGCATTATATGATCCCATGATTGGAAAGTTAATTGTTAAAGGTGCTAATAGAGAAGAGGCTCTACAAAAAATGTATATTGCATTAGGTGAACTTGAGGTTGTTGGACCTACTACCAATATCGAGTTTCTGCGACGAATCGTTGCAAGCTCCGAGTTCGGATCAAATAATCCTAGTGGTCTTGAGACTGGATTCATTCCTAAAAACAGAGAGAAGCTATTTGAAGAAAAGCCTATTGCTCCAGAAATTTATGCTCAGGCGGCCCTTGGAGTCATTCTTAGTGAAACTACAAACAGATTGGCCTTCAGTCACAACAACAGCTGGTCGTCATCAGATCGTGTGGTTGAGTTTAAACTAGGTGATGAATTGGTGAAGGTTGGAGTTTCCAATGTCTCTGAAACTTCATTCAGAGTATTTGTGAAAGACAGCATATTAGAAGTTCCCTTCGCTGTATACGATAAGACTAGTAGGAAGTTGAGAGTAGAGTTTGAAACTGGCCAGTATATAAATACCGTTGTTATTGGAACCAATGGAATCCACGTATTCCATGATGGAACACATTTTACGTTAAATCAACCACAACCAGAATGGTTAGCCAAAGCGTTGGGTATCAAGGAGGATAAGCACAGTGTGGTAGCACCAATGCCTTGTAGTATTGCTAAAGTACACGTCAGTGCTGGCGATGTTGTCAAAAAAGATCAAGAGCTGATTGTTATTTTAAGTATGAAGATGGAAACAACAATTAGAAGTCCACGAGATGGGACCGTCAAATCAGTTACACATCAAGTTGGTGAAATTGTTAAACAAGGAACCGCATTGATTGAATTTGAAGATGAAGAGCAATAAGTTTATATATATATATATATATATATATATATATAATTTAATGAAAATTGTCTTTTGGCTGCATTAATACTCTCAGGAGCTTTGGAGTTTTCTTATTTTCTTTTGTGACCCCCGAATCCGCAACATCTAGCAAAAGCTAACCCCACTCAAAAGATGATCCTAAACCCAAAGTACAGGTACAGCTTTTATAGAAGAATGCTACTTTTAGTTAAGATTTGTTATCTCCAACTTCAAAAAGAATATTACAAGTAATTAGTCGATAAATCTTAATATTTTAATATTTATTCTTCAAAAAATGCAGAACTAGTTAGTTACCATCAAGATCAGCTGCCATCTTTTTGAGGTCGACTTTTCGGATCTTTCCACTAGCAGTTTTGGGGAAATCTTCTACAAAGTAGATATGCTTGGGTACCATATAATGGCCAAGTTTGTCTTTAACAAATTGACGGAGTTCATCTTTTGGCGGAGGGCGGTCTTTATGAGAGTGATCAAGAATGATAAATGCACCAACAGCTTCACCGTATTTTTCATCTGGGACACCAACCACAGAAGCTTGAAGGATTGATTCGTGAGTGAACAGTACATTTTCGATTTCCAAAGGATGAATGTTCTCTCCTCCTCTGATAATAAGATCCTTGATTCTGCCAGTGACAGTCAAATAGCCTTCTTCATCAATAACTCCTTCATCCCCAGTCCTCATCCAAGTAATACCATTCTCGTCAGTAATCATAGCTTCATCAGTCTTTTCAGGATCTTTAAAATATTCCTTTTGAAGAAGATATCCAGCAACTACAATTTCACCTGGTTTTCCTACAGGAAATGCAGTCAAGGAAGCATCCTCAGGGTGGACAATTTTTGCTTGAGTATGAGGCATGATTCTACCGACAGTTGAAGTTCGTTTGTCCAATGGATCATCCGGGAATGTCATAAAACTTACTGGAGAAGTTTCGGTCATACCATAACAAATAGTCAATTCATTCAAACCAAGAACAGATATAAGTCTTCGCATAACTTCCACTGGAATAGAAGAGCCAGCAGCAATTCCCGTTCGGAGATAATTATAACCTCCTTTGGCAATTTCATCTTCTAGATCCAGTTGGGTTACAAACATAGTTGGGACACCATGAGTAGCAGTACAGGAATATTTGCGAACTGCCGCTAATGCAGCAGTAGGATCAAAAGAGTCAGAAGGATAGACAAGACATGAACCAGTAGATAGACACGCAAGGTTAGATAGTACAAGACCAAAACAGTGGAACATAGGAACTGGTACACAGACATGGTCTTGGCCAGAGGGATGATTAGATCCAGTTGCCTTCAACCCCATTCGATTTCCAATAAGGATACCATTGTTTACAAGACTGCGATGAGTTAGAGATGAAATCTTAGGCATTGAGGTGGTTCCTGACGTAAATTGCATGTTAACTACATCATAGTTATCTAGTAACGGGAGAACAGATGCGGTTGAGGATGGTGATTCCAGTAATGAAGAAAATGGCAAGACTCCATTTGGTCTATCGGCACCACTTTCATTTTCAGGAAAGATTTCAAAAACGAGCTGTACATTTGCTGAAGCTTGTTTTGACAAAATCTCATTGACAAGGGGTGCCATATCTTTTGGAGGGTTGCGCCGCCCCTTGGATAAAAATGATTGTATAATCAAGGCTTTTGTATCACTCATGGTCAATGCTGAATGGAATTGGTCATGAGTAAATGCTGGGTTCAGAGGTACAAGAATAGCGCCTAATTTGGCTAATCCCATTTGGATAACTGGATATTGCCATAAGTTTCCACAACATACTGCTACTTTGTCACCTTTTGTGATATTATAGTTCTGTACAAGGTTGATAGCTAACTGTTCACTCAATCGATCCAGCTCTTTAAACGTCAACCTGGTATCATTTTGATGCATTGAGATCACAGCAGTCTTGTCACCCCATTTTCTAGCTGAATCAGAAATAAGCTCGCCAATAGTAAGCTCCGATAATGGCTCAGCAGTTGAACCGATTACATGACTTGATGTAAGAGCAGCAGTTGACCCTAGTCTAATTAGTCCGATATATTTAGGTGGATGTGCAGATACAGCCACTCGACGACTAATTGCAGCTTGACTAAATGTATAAACAGAAGTGAATTTCTTCATTGTGCCTGTAATATACATTAATAATCTTGATATTAATACATCGTTATAACATCTTTTACTTATATTAGAGCTAGGTGGGGTCGTGACGGGGTTGGCATAGTGGTAGACCGGCTCTTTGTCGGTGTCAGGACTTCCCCGCAAAAAACAGGTTCCCGCACAGAAGACGGCTTAAATATGATGTTTTCTCCTCTACTGGTTAAGGTTTTGTGAGGTTGAGCACAACCCATAAAGTAATATATAAGGGGAAGAAATATGGGAGTATCTGGTGTTGATATAAACTTCTCATTGGCGTATATATTTTGTACTGTAGCTGTAATCCTAAGATTCACAAGCAAGTATCTAAGTTTTATAGAGTTAAATATTACAACAGTGAGTTACATTTGGTAGCTTTTGTTAGCTATAGTACTCGCTTATTCAGATGAAAGTCAAAAGACAAGAGAAGGAAGAAATGCTTCAGATATTCCAATAAATCTCGTCATTACTTAATTGATATCACGCACAATGAGATGTATTTGATAGAGGGGAGATGTGTTAATCACAATAGGTTGGTATCCAGTTAGATGCATATGCTGTTAGCTTATAGCATACTGCTGGAGCTCCTCTAATTTACTTCAGCTGCTGTACTGGACTCGGCTTGATGGTATATTCTGCGGACGAATAGAAGGACATTGTTGAAATCTTGAATTTAATTAGAACATAAGATCAGTAGAATGGATGTTTGCTCATTAAGTTGCTAATCACGATTTGGTTTTTATTATATCTTCAGCTCATAACTATAAACTTTAAGATAGCAAGTGCGTCAATTGCTAATATTTTCGACACCAAGGACTCTGCTATCAAACAACTAAAGTAATATTGTAACTACGCTTAGCCTACCTATACAAAAGACCCTAAAAGTATACCATGATTATTTAAATATCGATCTTTTCAAAACTCCGATATGCTTAGACAATTCATTATTAAAGTTGCAAGAATAAACGACGAGGCAGTGTAGAGAATTCCCGACATTTGTTTCTTGATTAATTAAACAACCCAACACCCAATTATAATCATGTATAGACTCATGATTAAGTTATCTATGCCGTTGGTAACTGTGATATTGCATTGAGAATCTAATCAGCATGAATAACTAGTAACAGATCTGGAAGATCGGAACGGATCTTTTTCTTTCCGGGATCAACCAATCTTTCTAGCTAACGGAGCACTGGACCTTGGTTTTAAACCATCTTTACAAATAATTATTTCTGATTTTTTGAAAAACCTGCGCCCATCTCTATCTCCAAAACCTTATACACGATTGTCGTCATTTAACACGTCTTATATTAATTCCATGGTTATCTCATAGTATGTAATATTAGAGCTACGGAGATTCTCTAGATTATAGGTTAACTGTTAACTGTTGAAGTTATGGTTTTGGATAGCTGGCATAGTAGTAGTTACTGTAAGTTAAGTTAAGTTAACTTCTGTTGCTGTACCAGACCAAAACTATGCTGCAGACTTTAGGTCGCGACTAATTCAAGCTGGTTTGAATATCGGGTCGCGGTAACTGTGTAACTGTTGTTACTGTAACTCAAGTATAGAACTGGCTATCTGGCTGCGCTGGGTTACCGACCAACCTTTTGTACCCCCTTAGTCGGGCCGGACTAGAATGTCTGATTCTGTCAAGCCGAACATGCCGGGGCCAACTAGCAATTGTGTATATCAGTTAAAATCACAGATAATCAGATACTCTAAAAGGAGCAACTGATCTTATAGCCTATACTACTGCTGGATGAGCTTTTTGCTTCAACTGGGCTGAGGATACTAAATTATATATACAATACTTAAACAGGACTTAAACAGGACTTAGCCGTCTCTACATGCAAGAATCCGACTAATCCGAGACCCACTGAACAAAATCCATACTCAATCAGCTTGGTGACGTAGCCGAACTTCTATATAGAACATAAACCACTCAACCGTGGTCAGCAAAAGGCTCAGCGTTAGTTACCTTGGTGCCATTTGGGAGCATTTAGAATCCAGTACGACGGCGTTAATATGAGGGGAAAAATCGCGCGGCAGACATGATAGAGAAACACAGGGGTGTCTCTCAACGGATTGGGCCAAGACTCATAGCAAATTAGGGTATTTGAGAGGTAAGTCAGGGATGAAATTCATGGCTCAATGTAACAAGTATTATGACAGAGAGTTCCAGTGCTTTGTACTACTAAATACTGGTATACCGGTATACCATAGTGCGACAAACAACACATCTAGCATCTATAGCGCTAACTACAGTATATGGTGTATAGTTAGCTGGTAACTTAGTTAGGTGGCACGGCAACTAGTCTACAGTAAGTTACATGTAACAGTAGTTAGTTAACAGTTTAACTTAACTAAGTTAAGTTAATTGAAATTGCGGTCTCAAGTATGCATGATGCATACAACCACCTTAGGGTGAATTAGCCGTTCTTAGAGTAACTGTAAGTGTACGGCCAGAACGGCCCATTATAGTTAGGTGGAGGTTGAAGGAATGCATGC
The DNA here is from genome assembly GCA_030572735.1 of Sugiyamaella mastotermitis. NCBI lineage: Eukaryota > Fungi > Ascomycota > Dipodascomycetes > Dipodascales > Trichomonascaceae > Sugiyamaella > Sugiyamaella mastotermitis. The sequence goes on from JAJMBN010000023.1 coordinate 7,641, forward strand.
CACGCCTTTTCAATGGGTCAACGTAGTCCTGTTAGCTAAATCGGTCAGTGGCGCTGGTTTGGCAAGGCACATTGAGTGATCTCAACATCAAGGTTCTATCGGAATGAAGAATTTTTCGGAGTGGTAACTTTTTTTTATGGAGATAGATATTGATAATACCAAAATTCAACATGAATTTAATTGTTAAGTACCATTCCGGTTCGGGGTTTTCAATGGTATGAATATCTCCGACAGGCCCGCATATGCTACGCGTAATCGTATATTTAAGGTTAGTGTGATTTGTATACATCCATCATCACCACTCTAGCCTTTTACATGCGCCGTATGAGACAAAACTTAATTAATCAACCAAAAAATACAATAACTACTCTTTTGTTATTCCCATTAATCCATCATATGTAATATACATACATATATATCATTTGTATATCATATACTTTACTTCACTTAAAAGTGGTTGTGTCATTAATAATTTGTGCCTTTCAACGATTTGTGTTTAGTTTAAGCAGTGGTTTCAGGCTTAATTGGACCAACTGCGACATTAGCAGCATTAACCGCTGTAGAATTGGCAACAGCAGCAGCAACTACAGCAGCATTAGCCGTAGTAGGAGAAGTTCCAGTAATAGCAGACATAGCAGTTCCAGTTAAAGATTCATATTGACTTCTAATAAGTTCAACTTCTCGAACTCGTTCACATTGCTTGGTTTCAATATGTTCAGTAATCCAGATATCTGCATTTTCAAATGGCATAGTACATCCTTTACATTTACCACTCATGCCATTTCTATCTCTCTTTTTAGTACCAGCGGGATATTCAAAATGCATAGCTTTCAAGTGGTTTTTATAAGTATCGCATCTTGAAAAACCTCCATTTTGGTGGCAGGTGGGCTCTTGGGATCGATCAGAGCTGAAAGCATGATACATTTCTGCTTTAATAAATAAGGGGCATCGGAAAGGAGCATCTCCTCGGTGTGACTTTTGATGACGGAATAAATCATTAGGTCTAGCAAATCCTCTTCCACATACATTACAAGTATGAGGTCTAGAGTTATCAGCTAAATGAGTAGACTTGTGAGTAGCCAGATTAGAAAACCATCCATGACATATAGAACATTGTCTTTTTCTTCTAGCAGATCCTGGGGTACCAAGACCGCTATTCCCATTTGCATTTCCATTAGCATGATTAGGAGAAGGGTTGGTTAATCTAGCAATGCTCATAGGACCAGGGGAAGCAGCAGTTAAAGATGTGGTATATTGACCAGGTAATAAAGGACCATGAGGGATATGTGCAAGACCTTGGAATTGAACAGAGTCTCCAACATGTTGTTGAGCAGCTGCAACTGCAGCTGCAGCAGCATTTTGCAATTCTTGTTGCTCTTGTTCTTGTTGTCTAGATTGTTCAATCAATTGAACATCATATGGTTGTTCTTCCTCGGCCACTTCTGGTTGACCATTGTGTTGATGGTGATGAAGGTGATGAGGGTGTTGATTGCTCTGAGCTTGTTCTTGTTCTTCTTGCTTGGCAACCAAATCAGGATGAGTTTGAGTTAGATAATCAGTATCACTAGATCCAATACCAGCACCACCTTTAACAGCTTCAACAGACTTCTTGTCATCGCCAACGGGAACTGCAGCTACTGCTGCCATGGACAAAGTATCTAATGGAGAAGTAGAAACTTTAGTATGTTGTTCGGTTGAAGTTTCTGAAGTGCCATTGACATCTTCAGTAGATGATTTGAAAGAAGTTTCTGAGCTAGTCGAGTCGTGTCTTGTATCGGGCAGACTATTGTCTGACTTGGATAACGCAGGATCCAGAGCTGAGCTTTGAAATAAGTTCTTAACAGAAGAGAGCATATCAAATCAAGGGTATCTGGGGGAAAAAAAAAATACTAATATACAGAAAATAAAATAAAATAATCAATTCACCACCAATTATTCCAAGAAGTTAAAAGCCAGATCGTCTGATTTTTAAAATCTAGCTTTTAAAATTTCTCTTCTTTAGTGGCAAAACAATTAGTTCAAAAAGTAAATAAAAAAATATCTTTCTGAACAACAGCAAAAATTTTTACCACTCGAAATTCACGACCTCCTAATATTAATAAACTATTAGTCGAGTTAGCCAAAATCGTTTAACAAGTCTTATAGTAAATGTAGTTGACGAGGAAGCTTATATCAGCTTATACACAGCCGTCCGCGGGATGTCTACAGGTCAAACACGACAGTACCACAAAGTTAAATATATAAGGGACTATTGCACAGAAGAATAGTCGGAGCAGTCAAATAATCAATTAAATGAATCAAGGATTTATAATCTTATTCAGATCTAACAAATCAACAAATATATGAGATTCCGAATAGGTCAAATATTCTGGTGTCGATTTCCAATTATTACGAGAGTTGAAGATCGCAGGGCTGACTGGTATATATACAAAAAGCCCGGGTTACCCGGAAAGACTGGGCTGAGTTTTTCATCAGCACATTACCTATCTTTTCTTGTATGCTTGAGGTAAGGGCCGGATCTTGGAGTTTCAACAAACTATGTAAGCTACAATAACATAATGGCTTATACGTGATACTCCAGAAAGATAATTTAATAAAATTTCTATATTAACCGTGGTTTTCTAAAGCTGAGAAAAAAGAAGCCTTCTGCCAAATGCTTAAGGTTGACCAACTGGTTGAGGTTGATCAAGTTTGGCAGTTTTAAAAGAAACGAACCCATTTTAAAATTGCTTGCTTATTTTAGTGAAGACGACTACACTCCGATATAAAAAGTAATTCTGGCAGTAAGGAAGGCATAGTGCATGCCTTGCGAGGCAACTGGGTTAACAGGTTTTTGTTAACTTTAGTTAACTTAAATCTCCTAATTCCCGCCGTGACATAGAAAAATAAATCGGAATGCCGGTATGCTACAAAGACCGACCGGTCAAAATACCAACTTGTCACACTAACCTTGCCAAAAAATTAAATGAAGAGAAACCTTCCGACTCCTAAAATCAACGGAGGAGTGGTGTGCCGGCACCTCCATATACTGAATATAAGGCTAGGCTTGGCCCTTTTAGGCGTGATTCCTCACTAAGTAATAATTGCTTTATTAGGCAGCATCAAACTAAAAATGTTGGATCGGTCGGTGGTAAAGGAATCCAGATAGATATAACTTACTGTATACGTTTGCCATTGGTTTGTTTTCCGTTCCGAATCTTTGATCTGATGACCATGTGTTAACTTGAGTTATATAGTAGACCTGGTCAAATTTGTATTTCAGTAAAAGGGGTAGTTTCTATAGTGTAGATATTTTGCAATTTTTTATAGTTTATGTACCTAGTAAGTTAATCTGGATTCAGTTCTATCAGTATTATATCTCCTTATGGGAGTTTATGGTTTTCTTCGAATTAGGTCTGCTATGCCTGTTGAGCTATGCCGTGTTCTCAAGCCACGCGTATGGTTTTAGTATGGCTAACCTTTTTATACTCAAGGACCACGGACTTTGAACACGGAATCAACACTGCCATCTTGAAACAAATTTGAGCAGTTTGGACCAGGCTATTTTTCTCGTTATTTTTATTGATCAATTCAATTATTATTATTTTTATTTGATAACAATTCTAAAACAACTAACTGTTACCGTTTATCCAGAGAAATGCTCGACTAATATCAGGCTTGGCTAACTGGTCTTATTGGCTAACTGGTCTTAAAGCCACGGCCAAAAGCCTTGCTTTGCGGTGATAACTCTTAACACCGCCTTAGTTTCACTTGATTAAGAATCCTCCAACGCAGACCTGGTACAATACATAATTAGTCAAATTAGTCAACCATTTTTTCTCCGCTATCCTTCACTGGATCTTCAGTCAGCGGTGGCAGGTAGTGCTTTGCTGTCATACACATCCAATCCAATCGATACACTGTAGGTGCAATAATAGTCCACGGAATTTGTAATTTTGTAATTAATTGATTCACCATTTTTAAGTACCACATATGGGGTGGTTATTATAACGGCCAGGAAGTGCCCGGAACCTGTGGTACCTCTTTTATCCAAGTTTAACCGATTTGAAACTGTGAATCATATTAATTTCAATGGGCCAAACTTTTTGGCTATTACAAGGCTGGGCCCCCCACCTTAGGTTGCTCTTTGGGTAGACTATCTCAAAGTGTAAAAATCTCCGTAATAAAGTTTATTAACAAGCAGCTACACAAAAATAAAAACAAATATATATATATATATTACTTTTGCATTCCACAATTGTATTATTTATGAACAAGGGCCGGAAGTCCCGGATTTGCTAGTTTGTTAAGTTAACTTACTGTAAAATCTATTAATCCAATTATACGGTTAATTCTTTCCTACTTTATTAAATCACCACTAATCTTCTGTGGAATTTGTCTCCTGTCTTCGCCTATAACAACATTTAAATTAACTGTAACATGTTATTAACAATTGTCGGATCGGATACGGCTGGATCCCGCTCCGTATCATCAGTACCAAGTTAACATTTGAATATCTAATTTAAGAAAATTATCTGCTGGCATACATACATGACCTGGGGAACTCCGAACTTAACAATAACACTATTACATGTACATCTATCTACAATTCTCCCGCCGCCTAACGTTCTAACCGTTAGAATCTAACGTATCATTGCAATGGAGCCGTGCGGGGCTACCGTCACACACGCTCGTAAAATCGCTAACCTACAGTTGTAATTTAACTTGATACGGCGTGTTCAAGAATTGTGAAATATTTTCCACGACTCGTTTAGCATTGTGGATATGCTAGACAGCCGGCGGTATTTATTACTAACCCATTATAAATATTTCGTATAATGAGTTCGTTATTTCTATGGGAGCTTCTAAGAATTAAGTGGCCCCATGTTGTGGTTAATAGTTAGGAGACAAGTCTTACCTACACTAACTGTTACTAGTTTGATTGTGCTTCAATGCAGTAGTTAGAAGTGTTTGTCACTATTAAAGTCGTAAAGTATATAAACATATTGAAATGTCATTTTAGTGCCAAAATTATAATTGTTTGAGCTTTATGGATTTGCTAGCATTATTGCTTTGCTTTCTTCAGCTCGACAAGTAACTTTATCAGGTCATCTACTAAAGACAGCTCATGATTGAACACTCTCTATCACATTATTCCATGAAATTATCTCACATAAAGTTTGTTTATTGTTACAATTTATTCCCAGCGCTTCTGTCTAAATACTCGCCGATGTCAACTTCTACCTCACCTGACGGCCAAACTATTAACAAGCATTGACCAATCAATGGCAACACCGAGCAATCCAAATATAAATATATAAAGACTAGTAAAATGAAAGCAAATTACTAAAAGAATAATCAATACAATGTCAAATACTCATATAGAAGAACTGGTGGGAGGTCCATCTATTATTACATTGGAAAATGGTGACATCATTAATGTTAAAATAGACCCTAATGGATCAAAGAAACAAAAGATTGCCAACATCCCTATTATCGATGTAATACCAATGTTTGGAACATATTTTGAATCAAAACAAACTCTTGCTAAACAAATTCGATCTGCTTGTATGGATGCAGAATTTTTCTTTATCAAGAACCATAATCTACCAAGTGAAGTATCTCGTAGAGCATAGAAAGAAACTCAACAATTCTTTGCATTACCAGAAGAAGAAAACTAAACCTTAATACTTCACTACTTCCAAAGGCTAACATTTTAGGATATCATCCTCTTTTTAAATATAACAGAAATAACCACAAATTTAGAGATATGTTTGAATCATTCAACTTTACCTATGGGCATGGTTCTGATCCACTCAAGCCCCCTCCACCCCCTGCAGATGTACCTATTGTTACTAATACATGCCCGATAATCTCCCTGAATTTATAAAGAAGGACCTTTTTGACTACTATAGCCATATGTTAATGCCTTCAAGACAGCTCGTTCAGAAAATTGCTTTATCTTTGGATCTACGTTACAACTACTTTGATAGCGATGTCCTCTACCCAGCAGGTGGTCTGCGGGTGTTGAGATATCCTACTCAAACTGTAGGAGAAGAAGAGCAAAATGGAATTTGGGCACATATTGATCAACAAATATTTACTTTGATTGAACAAGACACTACTAGTAGTGGACTTCAATTGCTTAGTAAAGAAGGAGAATGGCTTCGTATTTAACCTGTTCCTGGTACTATTTTGGTCAATATTGCTGATTGCCTTATGAGAATGACATATGATCTTTATAGATCAACTATTCAACGACTTGTTAACTTTTGAACTAATAAGGAAAGGAATTCAATGCCTTATTTCTTTGGTCTGGACAGAAACAGTGTTTTATGGCCCATAGAATCGTGTATTAGTGAATAAACCCCTCAAAAGTACCCTGTAACTACATGTGGAGGTTATCTATCATGGAGAGCCAGAATTTCTAAGTCGGATGGTAAAAGAGTGCTTCTGAAAGTCTATGAAGGTACAGGAACTTTAAAATTTATTTCTATAGCGCCGTTTCACTATTACATTTAAATATTCAGGAGGATATAAGCTTAAGTTCTGTAGAATGTGTAATTAAGTATATTGGTTACACTAAATATTGGATGAATCAGAAAACAGGAGCGAAAACGTTGAGCTAAAATGGGTATCAAATACTTGAACTCAACATTTAAACGTACTCCTAAATCACCTAAATCGAGAATATGGATATTTCAAAATTGTCATATCCATATTACGGCCCAATTTAAATCACATTATTGGAGGAAATTACAGGGAAGTATCTTACGACAAATTTCGAAAACTAGCAATTTCTAAATTTAATTCATTAAAGGAACTAAAATGTCAAAAGATTACCATTTGGGGTTGACGAAGCATTACCAAATCGGCATCGAAATTTGGATTAAATAGTCGAAATGTTATAAAGATTCCAGTTGTTTTTTTTTTTTTTTTTTTTTTTTTTTTTTTTTTTTTTTTGCCTACATCTGAAATTCTTTCGCGACATGCAAGTAAATATTTTCTAGCTTAGCATAATTGAATATTATAAATCCGAAACTTCACTGACAGTGGTTTGTTTGATTACTGGAGGGGTCCTAAAAATATAAGCAGACATTGTACCATCTGCCTCATCTGCAACTAATTTAACCTCACAATTTTCAAAAGAATCTAAATTAACAATGGAAACAGTATAGAAATTAGTTGTACACAGAATATTTTCTTTGGTAATACTTAATCATTTGGCTTTGAATTCGACATTAGTTGAATATTAATTGAAGTATCAGGGGGTGCAGTATATGTGGGGTTCTCTAGCATGAAGGTCGGCAATCTCTAAACCTGACTATTAAACTATTCCACTAAGGTAAATACATTGAATCTTTATTTTTTTTTATCTTATTATTAGTCATAGGTATAATATTTTTATTGAATTTTTAGTGAAATAATTAAATTAGTTTTAATACCTTTAATGCCATGACAGAATTAGGACCTAGCCCTGTACAGATTGTAATTCTATGAACTGATCTACCAACAATAATAATCTTTGTAACTGTTAACTGTTAATGCAAATAAAGTTTTAGTGTTGATTTAAATATTCGTGATCTAGAAGAGATTTCATTATCATTATTATTCTGATACTTCGCTAATTATACCCATATAAAATCACCAGTCGTGGCAGATCACAAATAAGATGGGAATTCCATTCTTGAACTCAACTGTCAAACGATCAGTTACTGCTGAGCAAATGGCATCTACGTCATCTATACTGCAAGATAGCCATATCCATGTAGATGGTCCTAATTTAGGCTATGCTATTGGAGAGCTGGTAGAAGCTGATACAAGCGCAGGATCAGTATATGATAAGTTTCGAGACCTAGCAGTTGCAAAGATCAACTCTCTTAAACAGACAAAATACCAAAACGTTACCATATGGTTTGATGGAGCATTGCCCAAGAAGAAGATTCCAATCAGACGAGACCGATGTGAAAAAAAGTTATCTACTATCACAAAAGGTCATATTATGGTTCTTGCAAATCTTCTGTATACAGTCTTTATTGATAATTTACATGCGTTTGAAAATGTCGATGTGAAATTAGTAGCAGATGAAGCAGATGAGGCAATGGCTGCGTATATTTCAGAAAATTCTCCTACTAGAAAACAAATCATTGTCAGTGAAGACTCGGACTTTATAGTATACAAGTATATCAAACCTGACTATGTATACATACTGTTCTGTAAATCGTTTGTCAAATATGATTCACAAAAATGGAATTTATATAATATCTCAAAGACTCAAACTACGGTTCGAAGCCAATTTGCTTCATATTTCGTCAATCCACCTCCAGCTTCCAAGGAATGCTTAATTTCTGAATCAAGGGTTATAATGCTCAAATTGCATGAGTTTATAAACTCAAGGACCTATACTGCAACCATGATAAGTTTTCTTCCTGTGCAATACGGTCATTCATTTGTCACTACTACTACTGATGATGTCTGGGAACCTTCATTACAATATAGAAAATTGGCATACTCACTTGCAATTAAAAGAGCATATCCAGAAACATACAAAGATTTGCCTGTTAGCATTAGTGAATACCGGGGGCTTAATCGTCCCTGTCGCTATATCTCTCATAAAGTTGACCTTGACCCCATTGACGATGAGCTTATCAATACCTATCAAAGCTTATTCAAGTCAGAGTTACTGCTTATAGAGTTGATCATTGAAAATGTAACAAGCGCTAGTGAGCGTAAATGGGATGCTGGAAGCCGCTCTCCTACAACAGAAGATCTTGAAAATTATTTATTATCACTTTTTGATTCAGAGCCCATTACACGTGATGACAGCAATACAGCCTTTGCAAAGAATTGGGTAGCCGATTTTATGGTATTTAAAAGTACCTTATACAGTCTGGCTTTATTAGAGTCGATATTACCGTCTACAACTCACAACAAAACATTGACTGCGCTTTGGAAAGTTACCCCAGACGATTTCCGATTTATGAATCAAATAAACCGATTTTATACCGATTCTTCGTAAGCCTACAACACTTCAGAATCGTAAGTTAACTTTTGGTATATATATTTTATCCTCCTATCAGTAGGAATGGAATTCTGAAACGCTGATCCCTAGGTTACTTGAAAGCCACACCGTTCCTTACAGATTTGGAGTAGCGATTTACATAATTTACATGTTATTACATTGTTAAAAGATCTATTATAATAACTTTTAATATATTATTGCCCTGTATAGTAAAATGGTAGATACTAGACCAATTTGGTTCTCATAGGTAGCGGCAATTATACAACCCTATGTCTTTCAGCTTCTTGTTATATTTAGAATATTTTCTAAGATATTTAAAGTATGTAAGTTATAAATTTTGATTATATCCGCCAGACCAGCTTGATTAACATAAACCACCAAAAAAAAAAATGCCAACCGAGTTTTAGTACATCGGGTTCAACTTGTCCGCCGTGAAAACCCTCCCCCCTGGCATATCCCTATTATCAATTCTCTCATAAATTAGACGGGCCATGTATTAAAAAAGAGCCTCTCGGTTGGGATATTAATTGGCTTTAATAAAAGGCCGTCATTGAGGGGGCCTTAAGTGTGTAGCAAAAGTAGCAATATCGCCAATCATTCTTAATTGCCTGCTATTTTGACCTGCAGTACTTGTGGATCCAGGACTTCATTCAAGGACCAGCAGCCGCAGGTTATGAATAATATATTACTGAACTAATAGATCTTGGCAACTATAGCATATATATATAATAGATTATAGGCAGTATTAGGCCTCTTTCATTTTTTTTGTTATATAGACTGATGAAAAATGACCCCTAGGTTACTCACGATTGCTGGTAAGTTTAGATGTTTTCAATCATGAAAAAATATTGAAAAGAATACTAATGATTTAGGCTCTGACAGCTCAGGAGGAGCTGGTATTGAGGCCGATCTCAAAACCTTTACTGCTCATGGATGTTATGGAATGACCTGTATTACTGGTCTTACTGCTCAGAATAGTAAGTTTGACCCTTTTGAAAGAAAATTCCTGCTGGTTGTATAGGTCGAATTTGGGTTTGAAATGAGTCATTTTTTATGAGATTTCAGATTTTGTATCTTTCAGATTAATTTATTGATTATATTATCCAATTGAATAAACTCAATTGAATGGTTCTAACAATATAGCACAAGGAGTTCGACAAATAGTTGTGGTAGATGATCAAGCTATGATCTCCAACTGCTTGGATGCGGTTTTTGAAGATGTTGGAGTCGATGTGGTTAAGACTGGTATGCTTTCCACTAGAGAAACCATTCGAACGGTTGCTTACAAGCTTAGAGAACATTTCCGACAAGGCAAGTTAATTGTGGACCCAGTCATGATTTCAACCTCTGGAAGCAACTTGATCCCCCAAGAAGCAATTAATGAATACCTTAATCAATTATTCCCATTAGCTACCTTAATCACCCCTAATCTTATGGAAGCTTTATATATTCGAAAAGTAGCAGTTGCAAAATTAAATGGAGAAAGAAAATTACCAGGTTTTGATGGAGAAAAGGAACTGGCTGAAGAAATCAATTCTATGGAAGATATCCAGAGATTAACTAGAGACTTGTATTATTTGACCAATTGTGGAGCTGTTCTTGTCAAGGGTGGACATTTTGGATTGTCTTCTAAATACAAGCCGGTCAACGATCTCAAGGATGCTAGAAAAGTAGTCGATATTTTATATGATGGTTCTCAATACCAAATTTTTGAAAGTGACTATGTTTACTCTACCAATACTCATGGTACTGGTTGTACATTAGCTTCAGCAATTGCTTCTAATATCGGTTTAGGCAAGCCATTGAGAAGCTCTATAAGAGAAGCTGTCAATTATGTTCAGCGTGCCATTGCCACTGCCCCTGGTCTTGGAAATGGCCATGGACCTGTTAATCATATTCACAATATTCAAATTCGACCTTATGTCCCTGGTAACTTCATTGACTACTTGTTGAATCATCCTAAGGTTAAGACATTATGGAAGGCCTACGTTACACACCCATTTGTACAAAAAATTGGTAACGGAACTTTACCGCTCGAACAGTTCCAATATTTTCTTAAACAGGATTACCTTTATCTCATTCACTATGCTCGAGCACATGCCTTAGCTGGTTATAAAGCAACATCTATCGAGTCTACTGCCGAATCTGCTAAAATCATCTTACAGATCCAACATGAAATGCAACTTCATATTAAATACTGTCAAGGCTTTGGAATCAGCGAAGCAGACTTGAAGAAAGAACAGGAGAGTTTCCAATGCCATGCTTACACCCGAACTTTCTTGGATACTGGTGTTCAACAAGACTGGGATGCCCTTCAATTTGCATTATCCCCTTGTCTTTTAGGTTACATTGAGGCTGCTCAGGTTCTTAAGGAACACCCCGATTCTGTTCCTGGTAACAAATACTGGAAATGGGTTGAAACTTATGCATCTGATGATCTTAAGGAAGCTCTTGATACTGGTACAAAGGTTCTTGAAGATGTTTCTGAAAAAGTATCTCCTCAACGTCTTGATGAGCTTATTGATGTGTTTGCTCTTAGTACCAGAATGGAGATTGAATTTTGGAACAAGGCTTTGACTTTAGGCGTTTAAACTGTTGTTGTTTTTTTTTTTTTTGCTTCTTTTTGTATGTGTTTGCTTATATTATCACTAGACTAAGATGTTAAAGTAGATTCGTTTTTGTCAGTTTACTTAATCTTCTCATCTCATCATTACAGTTTAGTATTAAATTAAATATCCTCATATTTGCCCTTACCTCCATCCATGGAGAAGAAGCCGTACCTAAGTAGACAGCTAACAAAATAAACTACAAATAACTGATCTCTGCTTGTGTCAATAAAGTTAATGAGAAGTTCCTTTTTAATTCCTGACTTTATCTAGTTAATCGTCTTTTCAATGTCAATAATTTTTCTGTTATATCGTAAACCAACTGGACTGGCTACGTCTATAAAAGGATGGTGATGCGCATCTCTTAAGTTACCCTACTTCGAGAGACGAACTTCTTCACCACTTTCTAGTATCACTAGTAACAAGATTCTATACTTGATATCAATTATTGTTCTAATCGAATTCTAACGTTATATTTCAAGTTCTTTAACCATTTCAATACGTGGTTTAGTTTTACATTTATTGTGCAATCGTTTATTGCTGAGTGTTGTTTGGTCCTATTACTGTTCTTGTCATCTAGAACACCGCTGGATTGATTGACCACACCTTTTCATCAGCTGATTTGTTTGATTTCATACTCTACCTGTTGGGATTTTCTTTCATTGTACAAGTACTACTGTCCATAAGATTATGAATAGGTGAGAATCATCAAGCGATAAACAATTCTAGTTGTTTATATTAACTGTCAGAGCGTCCAACGTTTAATTTTTTTTTTTTTTTTTTTTGAGTAACAGAGTTCTTCAACTGGAATGCCATCTCATACTGTTGGTAATTCTGGAGGCTATAGCTGGTCTTCAGACCGGCGAGTAGAAGAACGTAATAAAGAGCGGGACAGACGCGAACGTGCTGCTGCTGAATATAAACGTCGGCACCATATAAGTTCATCTGGGGACCACGTAAGTATCCTAGAAATCTAAGAATTTAGAGCATACAGACTAACCACCAAAAAAAAAGCGACGACCATCATCACCTCCTCCATTTTCACCTTCTGGTTCTTCAAATTCTCCTAATACCATGTCATATAGAAGCCGGCATTCTCCACCATTTCATAATTCAAGACCACCGCCTCAAGATTCCGGGTCTAGATATCGAAATAGAAGTGTATCACCTGAAAATTCCAAACGATACCCACCAGTCTCAACAAATACACCTCCTAATTCTAGATGGAATGATCGACCATATCTTGAAAGATCTGTGTCTGTTTCTGAACAATCGTCCGAGTCAAGGGCTGCACCTGGCCGCGATTGGGAATACGAACAACGTAGACGTGTTTCTGATGACTATCGTCGTTATCAAGCTCCTTCTGGAACTACATCTTCGACGGGCCCTCCAATTCGTAGGGGTACTTCAATGGGCGGTCCATCTATGGGACCTCCTAGTGGTCCACGACATCGTGATAGTCGGCCGCCTTTAAGGCCTAGAGACACTAGAGACCTAAGAGATTTACCAAGGGATCGTGATAGAGATAGAGATAGAGATAATGATCGAGATAGGGAGAGAGAAAGGCCCAGGGATTGGGATTGGGATGACAGGGATCGTGATTGGAAATATGACAGACGTCCTCCATCTAAACCTTATGGGAATAGAGATGATCACTTTGATAGATCTTCTGTTGGTTCCTCAGGATCGAATCCTTCTGTATCCAAACCATTACCAAACAGAGATTATTATGAAAGACGACCGGAACGACCTTATAATCGAGATGATGATAATTATGAACGTAGGCCAATGGTTCCTTCTAGGCCAAGAGATATGAGAGAGAGATCTCCTCCTCGTCAAAGGACACGACCTGACAGAAGTGAATCCCCTAAATTAACAGTTCCATTAGTATCTTCACAGTCTCTTGCTGTTAAGCCAAAGGTTGAGTCTATAAATGGTAGTGCCAAAACTACTAACAGTTTAACAAAGAGGTTCGACATCGATCCAGTAGTCGACAGCACTTCTGGAATTAAACAAGAGAAGACTGAACACAGTGTCCCAAAAAACTGTAATATTAGTGCCTTGGCTTCCAATGATACGGATAATAAGAAAAAGGATGAATCTGTTTCGACAACACTGGATCCAATATCTGAAGACCAGATATCTGAATCCCACATTCCGGAAGAAGAAATAAAAGATCATGAGGTTAAAGTGACTGATACCCCAGTCGAAAAGTTGGCTAAAGAGTCTACTTCGAAGGAACCAATATCCATTGAAGCTAAGCCGATAGAAAAGCTGATATTAGACAATGCGGAACGAGAGAAAATTTCTGACAAACCTGCTAAAGAAAATCTGGATATTGCTAAATCAGTAGAAGGTAAACCAGAGGTTCACGATGATTCTGGAGTAGTTGGTTCTGCTAATGATAAAACTTCTTTTATACCAGTGGTTGAGACCGATACAATGGAGCAAGAAGGATTTGATGCTAAGAAGACTGTTAACAACTCTGACAAGATTGATAGAGAAGAGCCTTCTGATGATCTGAAAGCTGTCCATTTAGGTTCTGGCTCCGTGGGAGATAAAGTTGTCAATTTAGAAGATAACTTGGCTAAACAGGAAGTTTCTGGTGATTCTGAACGGAAAGATTTATACTTCTCGAGTGAAACGGTAGAAACAAATTCGGTTGTAATTCGTGGAGATTTAGAAAGTACTACTTTGGAGGCACCTCAGCCCAATGAACTTGCAGTGGAAGTTTCATCTAACGACGACACAAATCATTCAGCTGATGGTCTAGAGAAAGCTGTAGGTATTCCGGTTGGGCTTTCTGCCGAAACAGCTGCTATTACAACTGATCAACCTATTGTTCCTATTGAAAAGTCCAAAACTGATGGTTCAATTTCTTCTTCAGAAGAATCTGTTAATGTTGCTGATATGTCTGTAGATCAAACAGCTCTTGATGATCCTCAATTATCAGATGAAATCGATTATTCACCGAGCATACCGGCTGTGGAAGAAAAAGAAATATCAGCCGCCGCTGCTGAGTCCATTGATAAATTAACTTCACTAGACCAAGGATTGAAAATGGATGTTGATGAGGTATCTGTTGATGCTAACAAATCAGAGGCATCAGCTACGAATGCAGATGTGCAAGTAGAGCCTGTAGCTTCAAACGATGTGGATATGGATATGGGAAATTTTGATTCCAAAAAAGAAGCTTTTGATCCATTAACACAGCTTGCTTTATTGGCTACTGCAGATGAGTCCAAAACTAAAAGTACAGTTGAAGACACGAAAAGTGTAGATACAAATAATAGCCATGAAGTTACTGAATCTGTACAGGCCTCTAATATTTCTGAAGCAGTCGTTAATGAGGAGTACCAACCAGCTGCAATATATCCCTTAACAAAGATGGAGACGTTATTCAAAGAGTTGGAGAGTATCCCTAAAAGCAAGCTACGAGAGGACATGAAATACTTGGATCCTGGATCAGTGAAAAGATTTTTAGTAGACTATTTATTTGTGCCAAAGAATGCTGAAATATTTAAAACGCATTCTAGAGAAACTATCCTTCAGGTGCTTGTCAGATATGAAAAAGAGCTTGAGTTGAATAGGACTGCTGCAACAAATGAATACAAGAGTCTTAAAACCGCATGGAAAAAGTTCTGCGATGACACTGATGAGGAATTTAAGAGGCGATTCGAGCCAGAAGTAGAAAAAGAACAAATACCAATATCACCGCGTCGAGAAGTTGTTGTTGAGCAACCTGGTAGTGGTGGTAGCCGACGAAGTAGGGCTTCTTATCAGGGGGACTCAGTACGAAGTGAAGCAGAGTTTTTAGAGATTTTGGCTAATTTAGAGCGTGAGAATGCTCGAGATCCTCTTGTGCGATCTAAACTAACTTCTGCCAAAGTGCCTGATATGTTGTTTGATCCTTTAGAGAGAGAGAAATTTCGTTTCATTGATACTAATAATCTCATAACAGATAAATCAATTCCTTATCAGAGACTTATGACAGATGCTGTGGACGATTTTACTCCGGAAGAGCATGAAGCTTTTTGTGACGCTTATGTCCAACATCCTAAAGAGTTTGGGGCAATTGCTCGTCTAATGGGAGGTAAAAGAACTTTTGGTGATTGTGTTTTGCATTATTATCAAACGAAGAAGAAAGTTGACTACAAAACGTTGCTTCAGAACAAGAATCGTCGGAATAGCCGAAAGACAAGAAGAAAGACTGCCAAAGAAAGGGCTGAAAAAGAGAGGGTCGAAAAGGGTGATAAAGCTACTGACAAACTTTTGGTTGATAATCATTCGGATACTCTAACGGCCCCATCTAGTGAATTAGATAACCCATTTGATACACTGGTGAGTGCTGCAGTTAGTCAACCACGTGAAGATGTAATTGATAAGAAACGACAATCTGGTGGTGGTGAGAATGGCGATCAAAAGAAACGGGTCAAAACGAGCAGAAGTGTTAAGCCTGGCTCCAGGAGAGCAAAGGATAAGAGAACGGAAGAATCAGTTCCTGTTACACTTACACTTCCTTCTTCTCATTTGGTTGATGTATCGCCTCAAGTTCCTGTAGAACATGATATTCCTAGTGGATCTGGTCCAACTGGTGCGCATCCAATAAATGCAGAAGGTCATAAAGACAAGGTTTCTAGCTACTGGAGTTTGGTTGAAGTAAATAGCTTTGAGCGATTACTACGTCTATATGGTAGTCGATGGGACGAAATTGCAAAACATTTGAAGATGAAAAGTGTTGTTATGATCAAAAACTTTTACCATAAGTTTGCAGAGGAACGTCGATACAATCTTATTGTTCTGGAAGCTGATCAGAGGAATAGTATTAATGAAATACAGCCTAAGTTTGAATCTGATGAGTCTCTGTTACAGAGACCACCATATTACGCTAACCAAGTGCCAGCAAATTCAGCACTACCTCCCTCGCAATATGTCAATCAGCCACCAATATTATCAGCAGACAATACCCAAGATCCTGCTCCCCCTCAAGGTTTGAAACCTCTTCAAGGACCCAGTGCTGGGTACTTTGCTCCTAGGAATAAACAGGTGTCTAACAGTCATATTATAAGTAATTCACAGCCTCAACCGTTACCGCCATCTAAGCAAATTTCTGTTGATCAATCAAGAATGCCTCCTTCTGCAACTTTCATTCCTCCACCTACTCAACAGCATCAACATCAACATCAACAACTTCCTCCACAGGGACATCTTCAGGGATCTCAGGGGCCTCTACATGCTCCAGTTTATCAACAACAGCAGGCCCCACCTTTGGTTCCTTCAAGAATGATGTCTGGATCACCCCCTAATCCACCGGTTGAGTATGAAACTCCTTCACCACCTCAACAACAACAGTATCAACATATGAGACAACACAATTCTGATTCCTCGGCAAATAATCCATCTCATGTTCCTCCTAATCAAGGACCTCCTCAACCGATGCAGCCTAGCTTGCATCCTCTTTCAAACAGCTTGCCGCCTATTTCAGACATGTTTCCACCTAGTTTTCAACGACCAAGACCAGTGCTCAGTGCTTCAAGAACTGGAACTATTGCCAGTCTGTTGAATGATGGACCGTCTGGTCCGCCTGGTCAACTGCCACCCCCTCAATCATGGTATGAACGTCAAGCAGCTCCTCCTCATATGCCGGTTTCTATGTATAATGCACAACCTCATGGAAATCTTGGGCATCACCAGGCACCTCCATCTTCAAGTAGATATGAACCGGGACCTCCTTCCAACCATAATTTACCTCCAACATTTGGTCAAGCAGCAGCACACCAAGCTTCGGCACAACCTCCTTCAACTGCATCACGACTCAATCAATATCCTATAACGGACCGACAACCGGCTCCTAATCAGTTATTATCTAACCAAAACAATGGCGGTAATATATATGGCTTCAATGATCAGCAACCTACTAGTCGTGAAAGTAATGAGCGTGGGATGCCCCCCGGTCAGTCATATTATCGTCGATAATTGTTTTAACACTTTAATGCTTGAATATTTCTAATGTGTGTTATGTAACTTATAAGTTTTTTATGGTAATGATGTACAATAAATTATGTTTTTAATGATAGGGACGAAAAAAAAAAAAAACAATGATGAAAATAATAATAAGGTTTATTCAAAATACAATATAAAAAAATAAACTACGATAAACTCAAGTTCATGAATCGGCGTCTAGTGAATGCGAGCCAGTACTTGTTAGGAGCACTTGGGTTATCCGAGTAGATCTTTTCAATCAATCTTTGAGCAAGCTCTTGTCTAAATTGAGATAAATAACTTCGTAAAAGGTCGACTTCTGATCGATCTCTAGGGGCTGCATAAAGTGAATTTAATGGGAATCCCGGTTCTCCAGGAAGAGCAAAATGATCAATTGCTAAAGTGTTAAGAATTCTAACAGCATCTTGGGATGTGGTACTAGTCTTAAGTTTGCTCAAACAGTCGGATACAAATAGAATTCCATAAATTAAAGTTCTATCAGCAGGTCCCTTGATTTCAAAGTTTCGGAAAAAAGAGTTGACTCGGAATAAGTCTAAAGTTTCATCTAAGATATCGTAGTCATCATCATGAGCAGGAGGGTATGCAGGTCCTCTGATTTTAGTTCTTAATGGTAAAACTGCAAAGTTTCCAACAATTCGAGTGTCGGGGTCATTGTTTGCAGCTAAAAAGGTCGAATGTTGGGCCTAATTGTTAGTGATACTGTCGGTATTGACATGCAAATAATACGATGTAGTCATCTAGCTAATATGTAATTTTAGCATCAATTGTCTTGATGGCTATCCAGAGATAACACATTAACCAATATAAAAAATGGAATCTACAACGTAGCATTACAAGACTGGTGCATGTCTAAACCAGCTATCATTTACAGTTTCGAGTCTTTTAAAAGACCACAAAGTGAACATGACGGGTTTTAAACAGTAGCGACAGGTTCAAACATGGAAAACGGTATCTCATGTAGACAATCAAAATGTTTAAAAATCAGCTAGTCAACTTACCGGCATGGTGAAGTTTGAAAACAACCAAATAAACGATTTGGTTTATTCTATTAGGTGGTTAGACGAAGTTGGATTGACAAGTCGTCTGTCTGTATCTTGGGCTCAGCCGCTGAGGCTCGAGCAATATACAGGAGGCTCGGCTGCCTGCGAAGTTCGAGTAAAAGTTTCAGATATTGAATCCTAATTACTGGAAACTTTTAAATAAATCAGAATTTTAGATCAATTATTTTAATGGTCTATCTAGTTATTTATATAAGTTTTTTTGCGTTGAATCTGCCTATACTTTTAAATCTCAGCCAAATTGGCTATGTCACGTGAGTTTTACACTAAGTTATAAGCTTATAAGAATTACACTTAGTGTACACGCAGCTGAGAATGATGAGCAGAATGCGCCAATCCTACACTCTAAGTTAGAAGAGCTCCTTTACAAGTATCAGGTGTCAGTTGAGTCTCAATTGAGAATTTAGGAGGTGTAACAACAACTGAAGTCCGCAAAATAAAAGCTCTACAAATCTGGGGAAAGTTATAACCCGATCAAGTCAGGAAAGGCCCTCTTTTAGTAACTGGTGGTATGAAAGTTTTGAAAAAACGACACCAAATAAAATATCGCAAGAAACCTGGAAAAACTGGTTCTGCTATATTGGATAAAGACGTGATACAACTATCATGAACTGTTTCAGGATCATATCATCCTGATGACGTCTATAACTTGGACGAAGTAGGATGGTTCTGGCGGATGGCTCCTGATGAAGGCTTTAAAAAGCACAAATATCCAGAGTAACTCTAATTGTTGTGCAAATGCATCTGTAACAGAAAGATAACTTATCCGTTGTGGATAATAGAACATGCTAAGCATCCACGCGCATTTCAGTCCTTTTCAGTATCCAATTTAGGTATTTTTTGGAGGTCAAATTCTAATCATGGCTTACAGATGAAACAATGTAAGATTAGCTTAAGGAATCTTATAATCGTATGAAAGGACGGCGAGTGCTTCTCACGATGGATAACTTCAGTGGGCACACTAAAGCGGTGAATGAATATCCTCGTCCAGAAAATATTGATATAGTTGTTCCCCCCCCCAAAAAAAAAAAACTACAGGTGTATATCAGCCATTAGATCAGGGTATACTATAATGCTTAAAGAGTTATTAAAGGCGGGCCATTAACTCTGTATTTATGCGAATATTACAGTATGAATAAGGATACCTTCGATAGACTATCTCTCAGAGAAGCATTGATAGATATCAGTATGGCCTGGTCAAGTGGTGTTTCTGGACAAGCAATTCGAAGATGTTTTTTCAAGAGTTACTCTATTACGCAATCCTGTCGATCTTAATCGTGGCCAGCTTCATGTTCTGCATGAACCAGACATAAAGGGCCCGTTAGATAAGCTATCTGGTGTGGTTTCAGTTGATATTGAAGCTTTTTTAAGTCCTCCAGGTGAAGACGACTCGCTGGTCGGGGCTAGAAGTAACAGATCCTGATCTAGCATTAGAACAAAACACTGAAAGAATAGCAAGTAGAGAATACAAACGAAGACCAGGAAGATGATACAGTTGATATAGAGCATATCACAAAAATAGCAAACAAGGAAGGTACATCTATGTTACAGAACGGTCCGAACTACCTTTTACAAGAAGATTTGATTAATAATCCACATGATATGCGTTGCTTACTAAAGCTTACATATAGCAATATAGTAAGTGAGCATCATAGCAATAGCTTACCGGCAGAGTACAATTGATGATGTCTTTTGGGAAAAATTAATTATGATATAACAGATACAATGATTTTTACATTTCACTTTTGCAGGTAAAGTTACATGTAATTTCAGTAACATAGTTTACTGTCAAACTCTTAACTTTAGTTATAGAGAGATTGGAGTTACTGACAGAAATATTGTTTCTACGGGGAGCCGTATACCTGGATTATCGATATCGAAAACCTCTTAAATCGGAAGTAGTCTGGGTTTATCGTATTACTTCTGATAAACCTAAACTAGCTATCTATAAGGAGAGCTCTCAATAGTTAGGACTAGCTGGATAAGTCTGACAGATATTCTGTGGAACTGAATTATTTCAAATATTTAAGAAATAAAAATCATAATTATAAATGTTCTCTGAATGGCTTGTTAACAGAGCACCATTGCTGTTCCACTTCATCTGGACCCTCTGTTGCGTGTGAGTAGTATACATGTACTTTCGTTAGATAAGAAATCAATTATAAATGCGAGTCAGAGTTAATAGAAATCTAATTGTTGAATAATTTTAATTGTAGAATAATCAAATTAAGGAGAGAAAAATCTTTAAAATTTTTATTAACTTGGAAGCTTGAAAGTTTCAACTAATTCATAAATCTAACAAAATATGGAACAAAATTAGCTGTTTCAATTTATATCTGATTCAATTATTGTCTGATTTTATGATTTATATCAGGAAAACAAATATTGGAAACATTTTAAAAAAATCAAAATCATAAACTTTAAAAGCTCAAAAATATCAAATGATGTTTTATCGATAAGGTTTTATATCATTCTTAAGCTTTCGAAAGAGATTTCAAATGGGTGGAAATATTTGCATCTCGGATATTCTATGAAGTGGTACAGTTACCTAATATCTAGAACAAACCACCAAAATGTGAATTACTACGGCTGCAAGTTCAAAACCGCTCCACAATTAATGTCAATTTGTATCGCATGGCCAAGTAAGTAACTTAATCTATATATTACAATATCATTAACATTACTTGATACATGACCTGTCATAAATACTTCCATGTTGGTTAAAGTATTACTGATGTACCCTGCAGAGTCAAATCTATTTCAAACACCATTGTTTTATCACGCTCTTATTCAAGTCAATTTAATCAATTTAACAGGAACAGCCGTTTGTTTACCTACTTTCTTTCCACCAAATAGTCTATAGTCAACAATAAGAATATTAAATATTAAATATTAAATATTAAATATATAAAGTTTCATCTGCTTAGATGCTAAGTGAGCAACCATAAGTGTTCCTGACCCTTGAGCCCAACAGTAAAGAGTGTTTGTATTGTTCTGTACCTAGGCACGTCAACGCGATGCAGTTAAATGCAAATAAACTTAATCAGTTAATTTAACCATACCTACCAGAATAGCAACAAGCTTGATTATTTGAGAACCAGATTCCGATATTGCAGTTGTTTTAGATACTTCAGATTTGATTGAGCAAAACTTTGAAAATACAAAAGTATTTATTTGATTTGGTGTTCAGCGATGGTTTGATATTGGATGGGTATTTTTGTGCAACTGTTGTGTAACTTGTAATTTACAGTCGATTTGACGTTTGTCAATCAAAACAGTGTGTACAAAACCTAGTGATACCGCACCACCTTAGGCTAATAAAAGCAATATCGAGCTCACAAGATATAATACTACAATTGCTATTGAATATTAACTTGGTTAATAGATTTAGTTAATTCTTGCCGAACTATAAGCGTAACTGCGCTTATTGCCTCGAATCATTGCATATTAGTAGGAAAGATCGTCCACAAAAACAACACCGCCATGAAATAGTACAACACCTGAATTGATAATACAAATGAAAAGGATATAAAAAGCTAATGATAAAACCAGATAGCAAATTCAGGGAAATTTTTTAGAAAACCTAACTTTTTCGTTAGGCCTTTGTGTCAGTCACAAGCAATATGCGGGCCAGCACCTGCAAAGCTGAGGACAGGGACATCCCGAGATCTGGTAAGCTTGTAAGTCTGTAACTAGACGTTCTTATTAAAGAAATAAATTCTATTAGCCAATTTCAACAGAAATGTTTATATCCGAGAAAACATAAATATCATTAACTTGTGTAGTTGTATCTTATGATTAGTTAATTTTTTTTGTGTGTAGAGTACATGAACTTACAGTAACTTTGTTACTTCTAAGGGATTTACTGATCAAACTATCAAACCCGCGCTATTAATGGTTCTAGATCATCAGCTAGTCAGTGTATTTTGTCTGGATATCTGTACATTCGTACATTAATCAAACCACCCATGCATTCAACTAATTATCTCACAAAGAGTCCAGATATAGTAAGTTAAACTATTTAAACAGAATTGGAGTATCTGATATTCAGATTGTCAGATCGGTAATGTCAATTACCAATGATCTTCAATTCTTAGTTCATCAATTTCACTTATTCAACTACCGTGGTAAGCATAAACTCGGCTTGTAGGCTGAGCATATGCTAGATGCCACAGGCCGTCCGCCCAAATGTGGCACAAGTTAACGTAATTGATGCCAAAAAGGTACACTTCTCAGGCACAACCTGTTAGCTGATCTATCAGTTATTAGCAAAAGCCCTTAACCGTTTGACCCAAAACAGCCCAACACAATTCTAATATTCTTCAGTACTAACGTTAACTTAACTTAACTTAACTTACTACTACCAACCGTTGCTACTACAGTAAGTTACTACTAGCGCTACCTATTCAACACGGCTGCCCGAGCCTCCCAGTCAACCTCCACATAGAGGCTATTTTACTGTGTTGCAGTAAGCT
Source organism: Sugiyamaella mastotermitis (assembly GCA_030572735.1). NCBI lineage: Eukaryota > Fungi > Ascomycota > Dipodascomycetes > Dipodascales > Trichomonascaceae > Sugiyamaella > Sugiyamaella mastotermitis. The sequence goes on from JAJMBN010000023.1 coordinate 30,784, forward strand.
ACATATACACTGGTCACCTTTTACTGCCTTGAATTGTACTTACCTCCTCACCATTACCTAGTCAATTTCAACAAACTTGTTCTCTCAAACTGCTGACTATCACCAATTCAGTTCTTGATTAAATTGACTACTATTTATTTATTCAAGAGTGTTTACAATTGAACTACTCTATCTTGGTTTATAATATCCTCATTGGTTGATATTATTTTAATCTTGTAATTTATTATCTGGTTGTTCAGCTCAACAGCCACGAATAAAAAAAAAAAACAAAAAAAAAACCAAAAAAAAGAGACTATAATTTATACCATTGGACCGGGTTAACCATTGTGTATTTGTTTATCTCTGTTATAATTGATTTCGAATTCTTTGGATCAAGTGATTGATAGGTCGAATTTTGGCAGTTGTATTTTGTTCTATATTTGGTGACGTCTATTTAGTCGATAGTAGATAAACCTGACAATCGCTACAAATCTGCGTCTATTGCATTTTCGAATTTTTAATATTTGGTTTATTATATTCTGATTAGATTGACTGTATATTATTAATCTTTTAAATATCTGAGGTTGAATTGTTATTTGTTGGCTTAAAAACTACACTGTAATATTTTGGTCTGATTTGTTGCTGGTGTTTTATTTTGATATTATATTATTATTTTTGACTGGATCTGTTTAGGGTAAGTTATATCTTTATATGATTGAAACATTATATGGAATTAAGAATGACAATAAGGTTGAGATGAATGGTAATGACTTGTTGTGATCATAGGATTGTTATCAATGGTTATATTATCAAGATAGGCTTGTCTGGAAACTCCCGATAATCAATCTAAATATAGCTCTTAAGAAAAAAGAATTTTGATCTTGGCCAGTCCCAGATCTATTCATACCATTTAGTTGATTTTTTTTCACGTCCTTCATACCTATTGCTCATATCCAGAAGGCTTATATTGTTTCAGATTTATGGGTTTTGGATTTATTTTTTTTTTTATTTTTTTGTTCTCATTTTTTATTTACTAACATCTAGAATAATATGCACTTGTGTGATTTATTATCATAATGTCTGATCTAAATAATATACAAGGTCGCAATGGCCCAGGGTCTTATAATCCACGAGATGCTGCTTTCTCCAATATATTTGGTCCTCCGCCCCCTGGTAGATCCCATACATTGACATCTTCCGTACCACCCCCTCAACTAAATATGATGTCTAGCAGAGAAGATCTTAATAGCCCTGTGCAGAATGGCAATGGCTCTGGTATCCCAAATGGTGTCCCTAATAATGGTTTGGATTTTCGAACCCCTGGTCCTCGACCATATCCAGTTCATGGAGTCCCTGATCGTCCTTTGAGTCCTCACCATGGAGGCAACCAATACCCTCCACGATCACCTCAACAACCTCCACTAGCACCTCCCCATCAACAAAAACAATATCCTCCTTATGCAAGAAGTAATTCCCCAGGTCCAAACTACCGTACTACTCCTGGTCAAAACTTTAGTTCTCCTCAATTGCGTCCTCAACCTGGCGCTGCTGATAACAATATTACGAATTATGATCCCAATAATTATAATAACAAGCAATCTGCTCCTAATAATAATGTCAATAATAATGGAACCCGAAATTATATCCCTCATGATGCATACAACCAACGACCAAATCTTGTAAATCCCCCCCGTCCTGGTGCTGGACCAAATAATGGTGTTTCTCCTCCTCCAATATTACCTAGTCAGGGCCACACCCAACATAATCATCATCAACATCATCCTCATCCACCACAGCATCATCGTCCTGGCTTCCCTAATAATAATATTAATGGAACAGCGGTGGCTACACCTGGACCTTATCAGCAACAACAACAACAACAACAGCAACAACAACAACAACAACAACAACAACAACAACAACAACAACAACAACTACGACCTGGACTTGGACCTGCTGTCAAACCTAGTTTGGTGGTAGCGACTTCCAATTCAGTTCATCCTCCCCAGGCCCCATTTGCAACTGCTAGTTCAAATGGCCTTCCACCAAGCCCATCTAGTAATATTCCCTATAAGACTTATTCTCGGGCTAGTTTGCCTGGGACTAGTTCTAATTCAAATGTAGGATTGGGCGTCAACAGTCAAGGAATAGCTCAAAATAGATCGGTATCTTCGGGATTCCCTAGAGTATCTAGCCAACCTATCTTATCTCAAGATAAATTGTCTGGTAGAACCATGTCTATGACAACTAATTCAAGCATGACTAATGCATTTTTTGATCGTTCGAATACTATGACTCTTAGTGGAAGAGTTATTCCTCAGAGACAACCAAACGAAGTCATCAATATTTCCAATTCTAGCCAATCTAGTTTGAGCCATTCCAGGCCATCTAGTAGTTCGTTATTATCTTCATTTATGGGTGGTGGTAGAAGAGGTGGAGATGCAAAGCGATCTGCTTCTGTTTCTAGTAGTGTTGATGGTTCTTATCCTAGTTTGAGTCCTCATTCCACTATCGTCACATCTTCTCGAAGAGTACCATTAGTATATCCTGCTATGTTATCTAGAGTGGCTACTGTTTTCCGCCAACAAATTGTGTTAGGTGATCGAATCAAAAACGAGCTTACGTACAAAAATGCATTTACTGGTTCTGAGGCTGTTGATTTGATTTCAAATATTATTAAAACCCCTGACAGAAATTTGGCTTTATTACTTGGTCGTGCGCTAGATGCTCAAAAGTTTTTCCACGATGTCACATATGACCATCGTTTACGTGATAATATTAATGAAGTTTACCAATTTAACGAAATTGTAGTTGAAGACCAACAAACTAATGAACATTTCACTATTGGTATATCCGAGAATAATGCATCACCAAAGATTCCAAATAACAGAGATTCGGATAGTGGTGATCAACAGCCTACTTCTGTAGTACCTGTAAATGGTGTATTCACTATCTTAGCAGAATGTTATTCACCTACTTGTACCAGGGATAAACTGTGTTATTCTATTGCTTGCCCTCGACGATTAGAACAACAAGCTAGATTGAATATGAATCTTACTGGTCTTAAGCGTGCTGAATCTAGATTATCATTACATGGTGATGATGAGAAGGAACAGAAGCTTTGGATTCATAGTGTTTCTAAGGAAGTTGCAGAAAGTGTCGATGAAAAGGAAAGGAAGAGACAGGAAGTGATTTGTGAGGTTATCTATACAGAAAGAGATTTCGTCAAAGATCTTGAATTTGTCCGAGACTTTTGGATCAAACCTTTACGGAGTTCTACAATTATCCCAGAAGTTCGAAGAGATCAGTTTTTGCGAGCAGTTTTTGGATTGGTTACGGATATTCATGCTATTAATATCAAGCTAGCAGAAGCTTTGACAAAGCGTCAGCAAGTTGCCCCTGTTGTAAGACAGATTGGTGATATTTTGTTAGATCATCTTCCAAAGTTTGAACCGTATATCAAATATGGTTCTAACCAAGTGTTTGGTAAATATGAATTTGAGATTGAAAAAGCTACCAATTCCAGATTCCGGGAATTTGTGGATACAGTTGAAGCAAAGAAAGAATCGCGAAAGTTGGAATTATATGCATACCTGAGTAAGCCCACTACAAGATTAGCAAGATATCCATTATTGCTTGAAGCAGTTCTTAAAAATACTAGTGACGATAATCCAGATAAGCAAGATATTCCAAAGGCAATTGCTGCAGTTAAACAATTATTGTCCAGATTGAACGTGGAGTCGGGTAGATCAGAAAACCGATTTGCTTTGATGCAACTGAATCAATCATTGGTTTTCAAACCAGGCGAGTATTTCGATTTGCGTCTTGGTGATGAAAAGAGAGCATTAATCCATAAAATGCCATTTAAGAAGAGAACCGGTGACCAATCTGACGTAGTTCTTTATTTATTAGACAATGTTTTGGTGATTGTTAAGCCAAAGGTAGTCAGTAAGAGAGAACAGAACAAGGTCCATCGTAAACCCATTCCTCTTGAATTATTGATGCTTGCAGAAGGTGAAGAAATACCCAGTAGATTTGGTCCCCGAAGAGCGGCTTCATCGTTAATTCCGTCTACTAAACCTAGTGCAAAGGCCGATAGTTCAAAATTCCCTATTACGTTCCAACATGTTGGTCGACGTGGTTATGATCTTACATTATATGCATCTACATTTATTGCTAGAAAAACTTTTTTGAATCATATTGAGACCCAAAAGGAGATTTTGAACAAGAATGCATCTGTATACAAGATGCATATTTTACAGCGTGGATTCTTCGACTCAACCAAGAGAATTAATTGTATGGCACCTTATGATGGTGGAAGAAAGTTACTTTTTGGAACAGACGGAGGTATATATATATCTGATGTTCGTATTAACGAAGGTGGCCCATTAGCTTCTAAACCTGAGCTTGTTATTGCAATTCCAAATGTAACTCAGATTGATGTTCTTGATGAATATTCAACATTATTAGCATTATCTGATAAGACCATTTATTCTTGGCCTGTGGACTGCTTGGATAATATTGAACCAGTTGGCAATGGTAAGAAGGGTAGAAAGGTACTAGGCCATATCAACTTTTATAAAGTTGGTATTTCCCTGGGAAGAATGCTTGTGTGTGCAGTCAAGTCTAGTGCTATGAATTCTCATGTAAAGGTGCTTCAACCAGCAGACCCTCAACCAAAGAACAAGCGACAGACTCAGCATTTTAGACGCATTTTAGCAAATACTCCTACAAATGAAGAATTCACAGTATTCAAGGAGTTTTTCATTGCTTCTGAAGCATTATCTATTTCATATTTGAAGCATAGATTATGTGTAGGATGTTCTAGGGGATTCGAGATTGTTGATTTGAATACTTTGCAGACTCAATCTTTATTGGACCCTGCAGATACCTCGTTGGATTTTGCTACGCGAAAAGAAACTTTAAGACCCAGTTCAATTTACAGATTGCATACCGATTTCTTGCTCAACTATTCGGATTTTTCGTTCTTTGTTAACCAAAATGGTTGGAAGACCCGACCAGAATGGATGATTAATTGGGAAGGATTGCCTCAACAGTTTGCCTTGTCTTATCCATACTTAATAGCATTTGAACCCAACTTTATTGAGATTCGACATATGGATACTGCAGAAATTGTCAAGGTTATTTTTGGTGAAAATATCCGGTTCTTACATGAGAGTACCCGTGAGATTTTGTATGTTCAAGAGAATGAACGAGGAGAAGACGAGGTTGTATCGTTAGATTTCTGGACAAAGTCAGAGCCTGCTAGCCCGGGAACCCGTCCTCAGTCAATGTCTTCTACTATTGCATCTAGTTCAGCATCTACAGATGCCACATTGGTTAATAGCAGGAGATAAATGTTTTAAACAAATAGTTTGTCTACGATAGTAGTTATTTATAAATTATTATATAATCTATTCATGAATCAAGTAATTGTAGATATTGAACGTTGAGGAGTATTGTAGGCTTCTCAAGCCAGGATCCAAGTTCATTATTAAATTAGAACATGTACCAGTATCATTATCGTTCTACCATCTACGACCATATCTAGGCGAAAACAAGACTTCCCGTCCGATCAGTCATATTTAAGCGTCTAAGAGTCTTACTCAGTAATACAGTGGGAGACCATGTGTGAACGGAAGATGTTGTAGGTTTATTTTATTTTATTTTTTTTTTTTGAAGTATATAAATGAAGTTGGAGACATCCAAACCATGCATATGACATATGACTGTCGAAGAAGTACGAATTCGCAATTATGCGAAGGAACAAATATGTACAGTCCACTGTACTGCTAACTACACTCAACCCTCTAAGTTAAGGCCAAGAACAGTAAATTAGCTTACTTAATATCAGCTACAATACTATATAATGCCTATGACTATCGTAGTGAATCTACAGTTATGTTTATCCATGGTATGTAACCATAGCTACTGCTGTCAAACGTCTGCAAACATTTTCTGCTGTAACGTTAACTTAGTTACTGTACCTTCAATGCGATAAGTTAACAGATAAATTGTATTAATTACATTTGCCGAAACCATCCGATGATTTGCGCTTATTAGTTTACCTGCCAAAAGTCATTGTTCTGTTGAGCAGCCTGTCTCTAATAAGCAGTTTGTCCGTTGTTAAAAGTCAAGCGCTAACTTAGCTTACGGCTGCACCGGAACAGCTCTTCTTTAAATACGATGCTTTGGCTTCTATTATTTATGCACTATAGAAATTGCTGTCCAACAACTGCATGTCACGGTGTACTAATAGGTAGGTGGTGGCTGGCGACGCGGTTAAAGTTTTGGTTAGCTAGACGCTGTTTTGGGTATCAGGGGTAAGAAATAGCAGGCTCTGCCCTAACCACATGGAGGTGATACAAGTAAAGGAAGCAATAATTTTTCACATCTACACGCGTAGGTAACTGAAAAGTTCTGTTGATATTAAAATGTAGAGCTTTTAAATGTACATATAAATGGGGCGAATTGTACATTGAATAACTATATTATATTTGTGAGCAGTCATAGCAACATGTGGACCTCTAAGCTGTAGCACAATGTCGGATGCCAGTTGTTCTCCTTTTTCTTTTGAGGCTTCAAGTTACAGTGTAGTCGGTCACTTGTTAGGTCTGTCTGTTATGGCAAGCGGCCGTATCTGACATGAAAGACATGCAGTAAACTACAGTCAACTAGTTAACTTACCGTAATTGAAATTCTTTCAATGACTTTGTCAAGTCAAGTAATCTGTCAAATAATCTATATTAAATATTCTATTGTTAAACTCTACTACCATAGTTAAGATAGTTATTATAGTTCTTATTGTGTGATGTTGTTACTGTAACTTGGTTAACTTTTAGACGCTGAAGATGACTATGACTATGTGCTGATTGACTTCTTGACTGGCATTGGCACATGCCGCAGGGTCAGGAGGAATCTACAGCACGTTCTAAGCTTAGTTAAGCTATGAAGCTGGTTGCTAAACGTTAAATCTAATGCGGGTATTGTGCAGTAGCTCCCTGTTAAAGCTCATTAAACTCATTAGCCTGTTTTGATAACCTGATCATTAGATCATTAAATCGGTTTCCTATAAAACTTATCTAAATTATATTCCTGCGTTGAGTAGATTAGAATTGGGTGGTAGAGACTACCGTAAGTTACTGGGATAGACTAGCACTACTGCAACTTAACTTAGCTCAATTCACATGTAACTTAGTAGGTGTGTCCCCTTTAAATTAGTCGGACGAACTACTTCCCGACGGTAAAACACATTGACTTTTCACCATTAAAAAATATTAATCGCTGATAAAACTATTATAAAGTTGTTACATAATACAGATAGTTTGGATATAATTAAATATATATATATTTTCAAAGCTGCGTCTTTGGAAAAATGGTTCTGGCTACGTGGCTTTGACATGTTTTCACCTTATCTTCCAAAAACACTGCACAGTTTTAATGCAATTATAATAGTCAGGAAATGTAAGCTTACAACCTGGTGTTTTGACAAAGCAGTATAAAACACTGTTTTGATTCTTGCAAGATACTATCAGTAGTTACAGTAACAATGGATAACAAACTGGTATTTAGTAATTAGTGAAGGCAGCTTAAACGCGCGGCCAGCCCTAGGCTTTAGTCTAGGTTAAGGCAGCCTACAGTGAGGATGATCCTGCCATAATCTGCCTAAACCGTGTTCGTTTGAGCCTTGGTTAGGTTTTTTTTTTCCATCTATTCGTGCCCTTCCCTATTTTTTCTTTTTTTCTTCTTTTCCCCCTTCCTCTTCTTTTTGTTTCTTCTTCTCCCCCACTTCTCTATCTCTTTACGCGTTTTTATTTTTTTTTTATTGATTTCTTTCTTGTTAGAGTTTACATATTAAAAAAAAAAAAGAGGAAACCGAGAATAAAAAATGAGTTCTTTGGAAGATATCCCTGAGCAGATTACTGCAGTTGCTCGAGAGCAAATCTCAAACATTCCTCAATATATCGCTGCTGTTCAAGAACACTTGGCTCATGTCCCAGAACACTTGGCTCATGTCCCAGAACACTTTGCTTGTTTGAGTGAATCTGCTCAGCAACATATTGCTGAATTGCCTGAACATATTTCCAAACTACCTGAATATGCCAGTGCTTTGGGAGCCTCTATTCTTGCTATTGATTATGCTTACTACTTTGAATTCCAAACTCCTTCTTTGGACAGACCTTTTGGTCTTTACATTTGGGACATTTTCTCCAAGGTTTTGACTGATACTATCGGTTGGGATCCTAGACAATTCGAGTTTACTGCTGGTGAGGGTTTGCCGTTTACTACCAACTTCGAGGTTATTTCTGCTATCATTATCTACTATGTTGTTATCTTTGGAGGCCGATTCGTCCTTACCAAAGCCCCAGTTATTAGAATTAACTTCATTTTCCAACTCCACAACTTGTTTTTGACTTTGTTATCCTTGACTTTGTTTGTTCTCCTTGTTGAACAATTGATTCCTATTATTGTTAGACACGGTCTTTTGTATGCTATCTGTAATACTGGATCATGGACTCAACCTATTGTTACAGTTTACTATTTGAACTACTTGACCAAGTACTATGAATTGTTTGATACCGTATTTTTGGTCTTGAGAAAGAAACCTTTGACCTTTTTACATACTTTCCACCATGGTGCTACTGCTTTATTGTGTTACACTCAATTACTTGGTAAGACTTCTGTTTCCTGGGTTCCTATTGTCCTTAACTTGTTTGTCCACATTATTATGTACTGGTACTACTTCTTGGCTGCTTGCAAGATTAGAGTCTGGTGGAAGGAATGGGTTACTAGAACTCAAATTATTCAGTTCATTATTGACTTGTTCTTCGTTTACTTTGCAAGTTACACTTACTTCACCTATACTTACTGGCCTCACCTCCCTAACATGGGTTCTTGTGCTGGAGAAGAGTTTGCTGCTATTTACGGTTGTGCCATTTTGACCTCTTATCTCTTTTTGTTCATTGGTTTCTACATTAGAGTTTACTCCAAGAAGCCTTCTAAGAAGACCTCCAAGAAGTCTGGTTCTGCTCCTGTAGTTGGTGAACCCGAGTCAGCTAAAACTACTTCCAGAGTCACTAGATCTGCTGCCAAGTCTAGAAAGGCTTAAATTATTCAAGATACCCCCACTTGATCTAAATATAATTTATTTGGAAAACCCCTAACAAGAAAGAAATAGAGATCTTTTTGTTCTTGATTTTAAAAAGAAAGGAAAAGATTCGACTGAATATTAATTCTAATTATATCCCTAATAATAACGTGTGAGAAGTTGTGTATTTGTAGGTCGGTTAGTCTGCGTGTATATAGAAGTATATATGATATTTTAATAGACTAAGTTATTGATATGAATAATTCCCATTTTAATAAAATTCCCATTGATTAACCAATTATATATATATATTATGTACATGCTATAAATCCAAATTTTAAAATAATAAATTAGGGCGATTCGAGGTATCCTCGGACGTAATTATCTAACTCTGTGAATCCAATATCAAGTCCAAATTCGTTTATACCAACAAAAGCAGGAAGAGGTGAAATCTCGGGTCTTTCATTAACTACCTTTTCCACAATACTCTGATCGTGTAGTTGAAACAATCGCTGGATAGATTGAGAAGGATTTTGATTCATAGTTCGTGCTAAATGTCTTTGAATAATATATAAGAAATTGGTGATTCCGGGAACTGTTGCATTTGTGTGCAAAACATTAATAAGGAATTCTAAACTAGGAGTGATTGTCTTTTCACGAATCTCAATCTCTTGAATCCGGATAGTAATAGCTATATATACACAGTAGGCATTAACAAACTGTAACCTGTAACCTAGCTGTTCATATAGTCGTAGCAAGTCTTCAATTGCCTTTGCTGACGATAGACATCTTGTGAACTCTTGCTTACCATTATTGATGAATGGTCTTAAATAAAGAATGACGGTAGCATGATACAACAAGTTCATACCAATAATATGAGCAGGTGATCGTTCATATGTGAAACCATCTCCTAACGCATTCAAATGTGGAGGTAACCCAAGCCAGAAATCCTCCAGATCTTGGTCAATTTTCTTAAATTTGGCCAGACTAATTCTCTTATATTTACCATCAACCTTTGTTGGTGTAGGGTATAATGAGTTGGATGGGTTTCCATAGATATAAACCATAATATCCGATAAAATAATTGACAGCTTACAAAGCGAAATAGCAGACGAAACGGCATAACTATGCTTTCCAGAACTCTCCCATAATTCGCTTTCTGAAGTGGTATCATCTAGTTCAAGCTTGAAGTCCGGATGTACATTCTTAAATGTGGGCATACGTCCTACATACAGCGAAATAAGCTTATCATAAATGAAGCATCCCCACCATAACCTTTTTCTTCCTTCAAGCTCAAATAAGTTTGTTTGTCCATCTGCAGGTAATGCTCCAGGAATATGGATACCTAAGTCAACCACCATTCGAAATGCAATACCACTATATGTCCAAGCATTCGATCGCTTATCCAATGCCATCTCATGCACAGATTGAAGCAAAAATGCCGTGGCAGTTGCAACAGAAGCTCCTTCTGTCATAGCCTTTGTAAGAGTAAAGGTAGCATCTTCTTTTAGAACTTTCAAAGTTTCAAGGTTATATTCTATCACTTCCTTCGGTAGGTATCTGAAGCCTAGATAACATGTAACTTTGAATAATGCCTCATTGAAAAGACTAGAAGGCCCATCTAAAAGACCTTCTATGAACGATGGCCAATATGGCATCATGTAATAAGGTGTTACCCAACATCTAACCTTGGATACAAGCTCTCGGCAAAGTTCTTCATCTTTCCGGCCCTTGAAAGCTACGTCGAAACTACCTTTAAGTTTCATAGCCATGGCAGTAATCTGGGCCTTGTCAGATGCCGTTTGCTCAGCAGCAGTTTCGAACCCTCCGTTTGGTAATTCATCAATAGCCGTACTATTTTCATAAGTCAATAGAGTTATATAATCACCTTCCTTTTTGTCGACAAAACTTTGAACCGGTGGTAGAAGGTAGACACAGGGAAGCTTAGAGCTTTTACAAGATCCACACTGTGGAAAACCTCCATCACATCTAACCTTTCTTCGACGACAATGATTACAAGCTCGGCTTATCCTCTTGGACATGTTTTACCCCCGCGTTATCAAAGTACTTGATTGCTAATAGAGTTACTAAATAATCATGATTTATCTCATTTAGGTCCGTTGAAGAAGCATTTATCATTCCGTTATGCTTCGGATTAGCCGAGACTCTAGCCGTACCGGCTAATCCGAACCCCACATTAAATCCGACAGTTTAAGCATAGCTTATAAAATGATACAATAAATAACAAAAGGTGTATTAACAAAATAAATAAATAGAGCTATGATAAGATATATTATATATAAGGATCAGTGGAGCTTTCAAGCCATTGCCAAAGATTGCTGCCATTCTCAGAAAGGATATGCGGAAATATACCATTGTCAAACACTCCAAGTTTACCAGGTGGTATTATACAACTTCCACTATCTTGTATAGACAATGAGGGGCTAAACATTGCATAGAGTTCGGTTCGAGCACATATTTCCGGTTCAAATTCTAAGGTAGAAAGCAACTTAGTTAAGGGGTCAGTGGGGTCGTGGCTCGATGGTCTACTTGATTTGATATACCCTGGAAAACAATTGAGACTAATTATAGTCCTATTATTTCTTTCTCTATTCCAAAGAGCCGCCTGGTAAATTGAAATTGCTTTACACTGACCATAGATTTCATATTTTGAGGATCTTGAGGACATATGATAATCAATATCATGCCAATTGACACCACCTGGCATGTCGGTTAGAGTATGACTAGGGCATGTAATCCATATTATACGAACTGAACTACGGGTTGAGTATTTGGCGGTTTGAATTATGATATCGTCTAGATATCTCTGAAGAAGGTGTGGACCAAGGTTGTTGATGCTCACTAGTAAATTATGGTCCTGTTTGGACACGGTCTGGTCATTCAATAGAACATTAACATTGTGAAAAATACCATCAAGTCTACTCTCTTTCTGTAAAAATTTCTTCACGCCATCCTTTATAGTAGTTAAATCCGAATAGTCTATCGTAAACCAATTCATTAATGCCCGTGGGTAATCTTGTCTAATCCTATCCACCACCCATCCCATTGAATTATCATCGGAAGATGCAAGCCAAACCTTAGCATGTTTTCTCACCAATTTTCTCGCTACGTGATATGCTATCCCATAGGGATTTCCCGTTATGATATATACTTTACCAGTAAGATCAGGCACAACATCGATCCTATAAAACTTGGATGCCAACTTATCGTCATTGAGTAGAAAGTCATTAAGTTTACTAATACTCATGCCTTATACTCCCATAGTTGATTCACCACTGAATACACACATTAAATTCATTTTTGTTAATAAATCTGGGGCTTTTCTTTATATAAAAATTTGTTCCGGAGTGTCTCCGTTTTTGAGCAGTCAGATGCGCCGGGTTAAAATGCCCGAAACGTGCATCTTTAGTCTGTCAAGTCATAATGCAATATGTGCCCCGCATTTAAAGTAACTTAACCATTAGAGTGTTACAATAACGTGCAAAGCTCCTATACATAACATATTTTGTGCGAATGAACAATTCAGACGCTACCGATCAGCCGAATGGCTTCGGATTGAGTTGTACGACCTAATGGTCGTTGCCTGAAAACGCAGCTCCTTCAAAGTGACTAGGTGAACTAACTTGGCAGGGTGGCACCGCGGATTATCCGCTGTGAACAACGGCCTTATATTCCCCCTTGGATAATTGCCTCCAGTCCTCTATAGCTTTATACTGTAGCTCAAATGCTTGGATGTTGCTCGATTGCTTAAATTTCTTTATCTTGACTATTTTTTACTTGAGAAATTACCTGTGAAGTTATAGCTTGTTGCTAACATGCATATTAGTACATATGTGGGGTACTGGAACTGCTACAGCAAGTAATCATTTTGTAAACAATAATTCATTAATACAGTTAGATATGACTTTTATATAAAATTAGAAATTAATATAAATAAACAGATATTGAAACTTTTTAGTATTTAAAGTCCTTGACTTTAATATCTCTCCAGGTGAAAGCCCAAACGTATTGAAGAGCACAGAATGCAGTGGCAGCAATGACCATGTATCTTTGAGTATCACCGTAAGCGTGGATAATAGCATCACGAACAGGAGAATCCATAGGATAAGATAATTGAGTGACAAGAGATTCATAGATAGCATCAGCTTGTCCCTTGGCATCATCCGGCAAATACTTAAGCAAAGCTTGGGGAAGAGTGTTTGTCCAGATAGCACCAGAAATACCAGCACCAATACCGCCGCCAATTGATGTGAACAAAGCTTGTAAAGCCAAGGCAACAGCAATATTTTCATGCTTTACAGCAGACATGATGGCCATTTGTTGTCCGATAACATTAGTACCACCAGCAAAAGCAATGAAAATTTGGCACATAACAACATAACCAATGTTTTGGTGAGGTTGTCTGAAGTGAATCATTAAACCAGTACCCAACATTTGCAAAGGCATACCGACCCAAAGAACTAACCACTTGAATCTACCAGTGTATTGGATTAAGAGACCAACAATGATAGCCCAGAAACAGGAGCCAATGCTGTAAGTGTTGGAGACATAACCAGCATCAGAGATAGAGATATTGTTAACAACCTGTAAGTAGGAGTAAAAGTATGCATCCCAACAGTAGAACGCAATCCAAGAAGTACCTGCAAATAAGCAAGAACCAAGGACAGTTCTATCAACAAGCATCTTGAATGGAAGGAATGATTTAGGAGCAAAGAATCTCTCGTAGATGGCAAAGGCGATCAAAGAGCATCCTCCAATAACCATCATCACAATAACAGCAGCAGATCTCCATTTACCAGCTTGATAAGTAGCCAAAGACAAAGGGAGTAAAATTAAAGAGAAACCACCGCAGAGAAGTACGATTCCCAATACATCGAACTCGATAAGGTAAAACCAGATATTTTGTCCGATATTTCTGCCCGATCGCTCTCTTTGGACTAAACCTAATTTCTTCGCCTTCTTATTGTAGTAGATGATCAAGATCAAGAAAGGTGCACAAATAAATGGGGTGATAATAGAGAAAGATCCAAAAGCCCATTGGTAGGTACTGTGATCATAATAACTCTGAGCAGCAGCAGGACCAGCAAAAGTAGTAGCAATATAAGGACTGGTGGAAAATGCAAACATCAAAGCTCTATTCTTCAATTGAGAAGTATCGGCAATGTAGATGTCCAGTACATAAGACATGCCATCCATACCAGTCCAGTAGAAGACTTGAGCAGCAGCATAGGTTTGAACATTCTTACAAGCAGCCATCATAACCAAACCAACAGTAGCACAGGTAACCATGAGAGCAAATCCATATCCTCTTCCAACACTATCCATCAACTTAGCCAATGGTAACTTGATAACACCGGCGACAATAGTCGAAACAATACCAGTAGTTGATACAAGCGAGTGCAAAGCAAATGAACTGGTGACATAAGCAGTAAGATTATTACTGATTTGTTGTTGTAAAGAGTTAACAAAGAAAATAAGGAAAATCAATATATAAGCAAAGAAGATAACCTTCTTACTCATAAGTTTGTTAGCTTCCTCAGCTTCTTTGACACCAAACAAAGCGACTGAAACTTCGGTCTTGTCCTTTAAATCCGAGGTAGGAGGATATTCAGTCTCAGTTTCGGAGCCTGTTTCTTCTTCGAAAACAGGTGCTGGAGTACCAGCGAATTTATCAAGGAATCTTCTTCTCAGAGACATTGTGATTATTTGATGATCTATGGATCTGATAAGATCCTCCTAGTGAATATTTATACTTTTTTTGTCTATCTGATCTGATCATCATTGCCTAACTTGTATCAAAAAAAAAATCTGGTGCAAACCGTTTTTTTCCTGCTGCATGCAGATGAATTGGTAAAAACTGCCTGGCTGCGAACTGCACATGCACTGTTATATGTCGTTTCGGTCTCGTTGACGTCCTGTTGTTCACATCCTGGGACAACTGCATTTCATCTGATCATCGTAATAATAGCTATGATGGTAAACTTAATAGTTTGTTTAGCTCTCACATATAGTAAATTTGAGTATAACTAACTGCTAAGTTATCTGTCTTTTGATGCTTTTCTTGCAATGATCATCGCAAGAATGCAGCAACTGCTAGATGGCATATCACGCCCACATAACTATCTTATTGAGGACAACCCAATTCGAAGGCCCAATAACTACTTTCCAACTTTCCGCATGTCCGTTAAGTCTAGTTATTGGCTTTACTTCTCGCCTTGTCATTCTAAATATGGATAAACGTGTTCTGGCAGCTTTTATCAAGGGTCAGATTTGAAAGTTTTATCAGATTTTATCTGGCACTACTGTAAAGTTACATGTAATCGACAACAGGCCAGACCCCAAACTCGATGTGCATTTTTTTTTTTTTTTGTAAATTTAACTGCATTCTATATATCATTTAAAAAAAAAGATCAGATTGTATTTCCTAATTTGTTGACAAGTTATTTTTTCAAAAATTAAATTGCTCAAAGTTGAATATGATCTGATATAGTGTAGTTATCAGATTTTTCTAGTCCTAATAGCGTATATTTCAGCATCTAATCTGATAATCACAAAACCCTAATATATGTTAAAGCCTTGCTGCTTGTTGTAGCCGCCATAAGCCGCCGAATGCATACTCACTAAGTGACCAAACAAAACATATTTACAGCAAATTAGGCCAGGACAAAACGTCGACAACAACATACTTTTAATCTTGGACTGGCAATCAGATAATGTTTTTATAATAAAATGTATCATTGCTTTTCGATCTTCAGTTTATCTATTGTTTTACGACTTTAAAGCACAACGAAGAAAGAAAGAAAAAAAAGAAAAAAAAAAAAAAAGAGCACTGGGAGGTTGTGCTTTCTTACGTCGACACCTGTGCATTCTGCCATAAAAAGTGCTTGACTATTTTAGTTATAAAATCTTGGCAGCCGGAATTATTTCCGAGTTTTAAGATGAAACTTGTAACGCTAGCAGTAACTTTTTAACTTAGTTGTCAATTAAATGGACAAAACAAGACATGCAGTCTGTCGATAAGCCCTATGTCCTCTGTATATCTGCATTGTAAAATTTAGTAACATCTCTGGCTGCAATTATAGTTAGTGCACGGGCCTACGGACGGAGTAGCCAACGTAACAACTAAATATTCAGATATTTAAGTGAAATTTCTACATCTATAGTAGCAATAAACTGTAAATTTCCATGTATATGTCGGCTTTTGCACCCGAATGCCGTAACTGTTCTTCAGATCAGTTCTTTATATTTATAATTAAGAAGCATGTTGTACTTGCCGATGCTGCGATCAGCTTTCTGATATTCATGTGGGAGTTGCTGTACTTCTAAATATAAATTTATATTCATAGGAAAATTACACCAAGATACAGCTGAATAATTCTTACAGCATTTCTATTTGATTGTTGATTACTGTATAGCGCATTGGTAACTGTCAATGATATGGCAAGATCCTCTAAGTTCCGAAATCAAAACACAGCAGGTGCCACTAGATTATAGTTTTTATATATAGGGTAACAATACAGTTATTATCTTAAAGATTAGATTTACTCTCTGTAAAGAGGATTTTACGGTTTCAAGTCTTCTTATAAGCATTCGTTTTTGTTGGCGATTTCCTTCTCTATACTCCAAGTAATGCTCAAGTAGAAGGATCAAATGAGTTTAAAGCATTCTTTATGCTTGGTTCAGATGTAACAAAGAGCTGTAAAACTAGCAAGTTAAAATACGAAATAAGCACACAATAAATACCAACTAATAAACGCCAATTTTGATAGTTCAGAACTTTAAATCCTGGGGAAAGTTACTCTCTTTTTAAAATAACTACAGATGTAAAAATTTCCAACATATTAAGAACTGAGATTAAGCGCTAGATAAGCGAAAAACGCTTGCTGATCTAACTTTCTTCATATTAGGTTTCTACTCCCTCCCTATCCAGTTAAAGATGTCGACAAAAAAGCACCCCCCTTGACTGACATTACAGATATTGCGTCTAATTGGCTGTCACTTAGACTTTAGCTTGCAGCACTCCTCACAGCAGTTTTGTTTCAAAAAATCTATAAGTAAAAACTTAAATGGACGTGCAGCTATTTTACTTCTTTAAGCGAATGTGAAACAACTGGAAATTTAGCTAAATGATATCACAGCTATAAATTCATATATTATTTGAAAAAAGAGAATATTTATCTTTGCGGGGTACGGCACTCTACTTTTTTGTTACTAGTTTTCAATTGTGTAGAAGCCTTTTAAAATTAGATAGCAAGTGAAAATTGTTGATATGAGTACGCAATCAAACCTGCAGATCTAACGGTTCCCATACATAATAAGCAAACCATCGCCAGTTTTACATGAGTAGGCTTCACGTTCATAACTTTATCTTCAAGATGATTTCGCTTACTGTTTGTTGTTTTTTCAACTAGTCTTTTGGACTTCTTCTTTATTCCTTCTAAGTCATTGATTCTCGTGATCGAACAACACAATTACTACTATGTCTTTATCACAAGTTTGAGGAAACTGAATATCTTCTCTATTAGGAATACTATGTTTACCGCTGGTCAGCTCCATGATATTACCAGGATAAATCAGTTTTACGAACTCAGTATTAGTGAACTCCACCAATATCTTGACTTATATGGTCAGCCATATCAAAGGAATGTTAACACGCAAACTTTGCGTAATTTATTGCGAAATGTATTATCTCTACGTCCTCGGCATATAGGGCTTCGTAGATTTCAAATCAATCGATTGAGAAGCTTTAGCTGCCCTCATTCAACAGTTAACTGCAGTTAATGATTATAATGCTGATGCTGAACTGGCTGGTGGTAGGACTGTGCTGGAATTGATGATACTGGTGTAGTTGATGATAACGACGTAAATGATTGTAGTTAGGTTACTGATGACAGCGTTGATAAAACTATTAGGACGCATTAAGAAACAAACAAATATTAATAAAACTATATATTTCAACTAAAATATTCTTGAACAGGTTTATCTGATGATAAATAAAAGATTAGAGATTAGCGTCAATTGTCGTAAGCGCAGTTTGACTAATATAAGGAAAACTCGTATCCAAACCTCTGTAGATAGGTATAAAAGAATTGTTAATTATTTGAAACTATGGCATCTCACCTCTCGGCACCTCTTAAAAATGCTGGTTATATTTACACTTATCTTGGATTGATTGGTTATGTGGTTTTAAGCATCCATCACCCATGTTGGTAGAAGATATGGATAGTGAATTAAGACTGAAGCAGCGTACTCATTTTTATTTGGTTTGATTATTTCTACATAATAACCGTCATATACTAAACAATAATATAAATATTAAAATAATTTTTTTTTCAGTTTGTTTAGTTATGCTATGCTATTTCAGCCAGCGGTGCTGCAGTTAACAGCACGAAAAAGTACAAACATTACCCAAATATAGTCATAATTATTAATGCTCATATTTTCCTTCGCCTTCATATTAAATATCACGTTTTAAATAAATAATGGCTGACAAAAATCATAAACCACGACCAATAACTGATTTACCGGCCACTCCTTTTGGACAGCAAGTATCTGAAGTAATGCCTGCTCAATTATTTCAAACAGAGAATGAGCGTATCAAAGCAGTCAGAGCCGTCTTGAAGTATGAAGATAATTCTAATATAATATTTGCAGAAACCAAGACTGTGCAACTGCCTGAACTTGCGTAAGTAAAGGGAGTTCAAATTGAGTAACTTATCACAACTATACTAACAATTTAGCCCAACTTTTACAGAGATGAATAAAATAAATCCTATATTGGATGCATTGGAAAGGTTAGAGGTAATTATGGAAAGAGTCGAGGCGAATATGGATAGGCGCTTCAAAGAATTGGGGAGAGCTGTCGCGGGCTTGTATAGAAGTTCAGTTCTAAATATCTTATATGAAACTTCTATTCTTTTGATGCTGAATAAGCAAGTAAATCAGATTGCGTTTAAGAATTTTGGCAGTCCTAGTAAATACAAATGCAGTGCGAGTTGTGTGTCTAATCAGCTGCTTAAAGAGATTCCTGATGCTTACGGGAATTTGCCATTTGCAGGCAGAGATGTGGATTATCCTGAGATTGCAGAATATGGCATCCCAGCACTTCCTAGGACAGAAGCCTCTAAGCTGATTGATATACAAAGCGTTAAACAATTTTACAATCTTGATGATCAACAGCTTCGACAGTATCTTGACTTCTATGGCCATCCATATAAGAAAAACGATGACAGGACATCGTTAAGGAGACTTTTACGAAATGTCTTAGCGGGAGAACATAAGCATATAGGATCTGGAAAGTATCTGATTGATCTCTCAGAAGCCCTCGTTACTATTTTCCGATACAGAAAACCATCGGTTAATAAGGACGTAGTCACCGAAGTTAATGCTAAGTGAATACTTATGACAAAACTATATTTGATGATGCCTGCTGTAATGCAGACAGCAAAGTCCTACTTACTGTTGATGCCGATATTGACTTAACAGGTCAATCAAATCAAGAAGTTTCTGAGTATAATTCATACTAGGGACTCCACAATTATGCTACAATTTATCCTATGTATATAGCTTTCGGGTTAAACTCTCCTAATGGAGCTGTCAACAATAAATCTAAACGTGACTATCTGGTAGTCATATTGATTCCTGGTTTTTATACAGTAATATTATCTTCAAGCTTTTGACCAAGAGCCTGAATTAGTACTCGACAGATCACAAATACTTATACAAAATCTTATTGTTTAATGGTAAGTTCCCACGGATATTTTAAACTTAGCCAATAAAAGCACAACAGTCGGGTCATCAGCCAAATTTATTATGTAAATAAGATTCACTCATCTCAACTGTATTGTTTCAATATCAGACTCTGAAATGCACACTAAATAATATGTCTCTCGTACATGAGCCTCACATATTTCCACACGTCTGGCTCAGCCCCACCATCCTCTTACGTCTTAACCCGATCATAATCCCAGGATGTGAAGTTTAAGTCTTAGAATCATGTTTTCCTCCAATGATTTCTTCCAAATCGATTACATAATAAAACAAGTATTTTATATTCATTAAATATTTCAATTATGGGTATATGCTTATGCAGATAACCGGATCTTCATTTTTTTGACATGATAATGCACAATGCGCGGAGGCACCGTTGATAAGGAACTAATAGAAAATGTTCCTGAGAGATAAGTGAAAAGAAATAAAATTCCCTCATAACTCTTCCTATTATTCAAAAAGTTCTGCTCTTAATAATATCTCCCCATTATACGAAATGGGTTCCTGCTTGAGGAAATTTCATAACGATTATTTAGTTTTAACCCCTCCGCCAGGTGGATTGTTCACAAATGAAGAAATATCAGCCAAACTCACCAAGAAAGATCTAGACCCTATTAAAAAGAAAGATAGAACTTATAAATGGCACCATATGGCTGGTTTTTGGGTGGATTTAATCCTAGTCATTTAGAGGCTCCCAGTGCTGCTTATTCTCTTGGCTTAAATCCCGGGTTGGTAGTCTTGGGCACGTTTCTTAGGTAATACTATCTTAGCGATTCCTTGTGCTTTGTCTGGACATACAGGTGTAAAATATGTAACCAATTTCCCAGTAACTATTCGAGCAAGTTATGGATCATACTTGCAATGCTAGTGATAGCTGTAACGTGTGCAATCTACTATGGATAGCAGATTAGCTTGGCTGGTAACGCAGTTCTATGTTATGTTGAAGCAGTATGGCCCATCTTTTAAAACTGGGACATAAATGGAATTTTTCGTCAGCAAATATCACTGCTCAGCAGATGATATGTTTTGATATGTTTTGTCTTTTTTTTGGCTTATTTCTTTGCCATTTCTCTATGTCCCTATTCTAATTCTTTGGTATTGTATAACGTAAAGTCAGTTCTAGTATCGTTTTTTTGGACTGCATTATTTTCCTGGAGTTTAACAGCAGCTGGGCGGTTGGCCAGAAGAATGGAAGAAGCCATCTAATCGACAAGATGGATGGAGTACTTGTCTATTCTTCACATGTATGAATGCTCGGATTTCTGGAGTCTCCATTGTATCGGTAAACATTATGAATACCTCAAGACATTGTACAAGCACAAGATCATCTTGGATGTCTCAGTTGTTCACCGTTCCTGTACTAATTACTTTGACAGAATGGCTTAGTGCTTGTATGACCGTTGCTGCTTCAAAGGTATGTGGCAAAATTCAATGGAATCCACTTTTTGTAGTAATGCAATTTGCAAACAGACCAGCAAAATTCTTTTCTGGTCTTCTGTTTGCATTTTTCAATATTATAACATACCTGACATCAAATACTCTCCCATTCGCAAATGATTTGACTGGGTTGTTTCCAAAGTATATGAACATCAGAAGGAACAGTACAATAATATCATTTGCAACCAATCCTTGGCAAATTCAAATAAAGGCGACTAGATTTTTTGTCTTTCTAAGGCGGTTATTCTTTGCTTTTTGGGTGTATTATGTATATAGATTGCTTCTAGGTCAGATGCGGTGCTGGTATTAATATTTCTCAATTGTTTAAATCACATGGTATTTACTGATATTATAAAGGGGTAAATCCAAGGGCGTTTGCCACGCTTGTCATTTCTATAGCGCCATTTTTTCCAGGTTTAGTTCATTCCATGGGTGTTGAAGTGTCTAATAGATGTATTTCACTTTAAACACTATATGGCCAGTATCTGTGCATGCCAGTGAAACCTATATCGGGCTGGATCATGTTAATGGAGATGATTTTACCAGCGAGCAGATTTTGGATAAAAAGGAAAGTATATTCAAAGAATGAGATAAATTACAAAAGAGAGGAAAAAAAGAGTAAATCTATTTTCAGTTATACACAGACGATTTCTTGTATAAATAAATAATCTATACGATGCAAGTAAATATCTAAATAATATATAATTTTATACAACCCTACCAGTTTCCTGGATCTTTTGAGTAATGTATTGATGCTGGTTTTCCGTTAAAACATCTCTAGGATGAGATCTGACGGCTTCAATACTATTTCTTCTGGATGCAGCACGAGAAGCAGCTCTAGATGCAACGTAACTAGTGGTTCGAGATCCTAAAACTGGAACACTGGACACTCTATTGGTTCCAGCGTCATGTCGTGCATGGGATAACTGTTGAGCGAAAGGAGATCTAGCTCGAAGCTCAGGACCTTTCCAGTAAATAACGTAAACCGCAGACACTAACATAAATGCAATACAGAAAAGAATGGTTGAGGCATATTCCAAGTGGTTCTTACCACCTATGTTGGTGTAAAATGGAGTGGCAGGAAGAGTAAGAACACCTGCCAAGAAATCTCTAGACCATCCATTACCACCTGTAGCAGATGCGGAGTAAGGACCATAAGCAGTAATCATGTAATCGATAGTTGCCATATAGATACTGTAATTTGCAATACCAATAATAGCCGAAAAAATCATAGTACCGATCCAGTGAACTGGGGGTCCTAAACTAGTCCAAGCAAAACCAATCAAACCAATAGGCAAACAAGGGGCAGTGAAGAGCAACCACCATAGACGAGACTCGAATTGGATTTTTTCATCATGAGGATGTTCTTTTCTTTGTCGGATGTTTCGTCTAATAGCAGGGATAAAGGAGAACCAAGCAATAAAGTAACCAACCAAAATTGGTAAGAATGAAAGACCAATTTCAACTGTACCAAATCCCCATTGTTTGTAAACCAAACCATAGGATTGTAAAAACATGAAAATAAGAGCATCGCTGAAACCACTTAAAAGGGAAAGTGAAAGAACAATAGGTTCAGTAAGGTACATTTTGAAAGGTCTGGCCCAAGTAAGAAGAATCTCCTTCATAGAGAATCTGTCTTTCCAAGAAATAAGTTCGTTGGGTCCGTAAATGTTGGGGTTGACACCAGACTTTCTAAGTTTCTTGGCAATGTTATCCATCATGACAGTGGTTCTGGTTTCAGGGACTAAAATGAGGTGTGCTAATTGAACGGCTCCACCAAAAATGAGCTGGATCCAGATATTCCAGTGCCAGTCACAGTAGGCTTCAACAAAACCACCTACAACAGGACCAAGGACGGAACCTCCAACAGAAGAAAAGACGACATATGCAACAGCATACTGTTGAGTGTCAGCATCCCACATATCAGCGATCATTCCCAAAGTAACAGAACCACCAGCAGAAGAAAGACCACCAAGGAACCTGCCTACCAAGACAGAACCAAAATTAGGAGCTAAAGCGACAGGTAGTTGCCAGATATTGACTAAGAATAAACTTAATTGAAGGATTGGCTTACGACCTAATTCTTCAGACCAAGGAGCCCATAATTCACAACCAAATGCATAAGCTACTAAGAAAATCATAGCACCACATCGAGCAGCCTGAGCACTGACATTAAACTGTTCAGAAATACCAGTTAATGCATTAGAATAAAGACTGGTGTTAAAATTCATGGAAACTTGAACAATGAATATTACTGTTAAGATAGTCCATTTTTTCCAAGTGGGAAAGCTATAACCCAGCTGGTCAGAACATTCTTCTTCAGTGATAATGAACTTTCCATCAGGACCAGGAACACCAGTGATGACCTTTTCGTTAAAGCTTCCACTAGAACTAGATCCAGAAACATTTTCAACTCGTTCAGAGTCTCCGTTTCCATATCCAACCTTTGGCTCGCGGTGTCGCTCGGTGGTGACAGTGTCGTCTGAAAATTGTAAAGGCATAATAAAAATAAAGAGCTCTTAAGTTTCTAATATTATTGTTTCTTTGTGAATTATAAATAGTTGTATACTCGAGGCGGGTACACCAAATTTGGAAAATCTATACTGCAATCGATAAAATAGCAACTAAAATAAACTTAAAACAAAGAAGTTGACATAGAGTTAGAGGTTTATCTTATTATAAAGATATGTTGACCCCACAAAATCCCAGATAAAATATTAAAATTAAATCAATGAAAAAGCTAGGCATACAGGAAATTACTCCATATTTATATAAATATTGAATTTACGGAGCAAGACCTAATATAAAATTCATCGGGCGGGTCATAGCTTCTATCCCGTTCTCATTAAGAGGGGTTGTGGGGTTTGGGTTACGAATTTCTCCGGGGTCATGTAAGGTGGCAGCAACTAACGCACAGTGCATTGTAAATTTTCGTGGTATTTCTCCGCACTTCTTAGAAAAGGTAACCCGGAAAAACCCCAGTCGGAACTGAGTCCATAGTAGGTAGCTACCCTAATCACAAGGAAGATTTAATCATACATTAACACGTTACTGTGACTATTCCAGTATATTATCCGGATAAAATATTATAATTAATCCTGAGATATCTATATTGGTTCGAGGTCCGGTTAAGTAGAGTAGTGAACTACCATAGTTCATTAACATTGACATGTCAAGTACCACTTCTATTTATTACATTCAGTTTATTAAGATCTACGACTACTACTTCTGCTTAAAAACTATAGCAAACTATTTTATAGCAATGATGTAAATTTTTTTAGCTTTCTTCAAGATTTTATGGTACTGTATCGGGTATGTTGGTAACATGCACCTCGATTTTGGTTAAGTTATGACTGCAGTTCAGTGTTCGTTCGGTTGCTTTCCTTAATCGAGCAACTGCATCACGAGTTATTTCTTGGCTTAAATTCACCCAACTGAAAACTTATCGGATCTAGTACTGGCAGTTCTATGAGGATATTAGAAATGTGGGGCCGTATCTATGAAAATGGGAATTCATCCTGTTGAAGATTCTGGGGCCGACTGAGGATCCGACAGCTCCAGCTTTAATCATGAAATTTTGGTATTAGCGAATGATTTAAATAAATTAAATATATATTTTGTTTCGTCATGTCCAATGATGAAAAACTTTTCCTACCACCTTCCTATTCCATCGATTTAAAAGTTGAAATGATGACATTTCCGCAATAAAACGTATTGCTATAAAACCTTGTTACATTAGGATATTACAAAATATAGGACTATGACGTCATCATTTCCATACTACTGACTCAAAATTTTTGGGTCGGTAGGGTGACAACTACTGCAGCCAGCCGGAGTATCTTTACTGGGTAACCGTACTCACTCAGAGACCGTCTATAACGATAAGCACGGTGATCTTCGTCAAGATTCTACCGCCTTGGTTTAGTGTAATTCTACTAGCACAGATGATCTTGGAACTACTGTCTAGAAGCATATAGAAATAACCCGTAGAACCCGAGCTGGAGTCAATGATGATATCTCGGTTAATCGAGCCCATTCCTCTTGATGATTAAATTTTACTGGAGTCTAGTAGGCCGATAATTTTCACACAATGAATCCATCATTAAGCACGCATAATACGTTTTTTTAACTTTTTAAAATGCCGTTTATCGGGAGCATAACTCAAATGGTAATAATAAAGATGGAGACAAGTCTTCTAGACCATTTGAATGTATCAAAGTCGCATAAATATGGGCGGGGTGATTAAGAGTTTTCACTGTTTATCATTTGACAGAAAGCTCATACAGTACATGCATTTTGGTGGGCTACAGAAGTCCATTTAATGTGGAGTTCTTACATTATCGTCAAGTGGTTGTTGCCAAACGACCCCAACTCCGGATAAATTAATGGCGAAACTGTGCTAAACAGACTTGTAAAATAGAAGTGAAAACGCTCTATATGGTATATTATAGAATATAACAGATTATAGAATAAGTAAATAAATTATTTGGCTATACAATATAGATAAATAATTTAATTGGAAAGTGCGGACCGCAATAGAAATGCTATATTGGATCGGTATAGACCGTAATTGACTATTCTGCTTTTGTCATTTAAAATACCGGAACTCTCTATTCCCTTCTTTTTTTTTTTCTTTTTCTCTTTTCAGTAGTCTTGAATTCTGTTTATTTTATTTCTTTTTATTTTTGCAGACTTGGGGTTAGTTCACCGTCTATTGTTGATACTTAAATAACAAATTAAGAGGAATATCGGCATTGCTGATTCAGCTGTTCACCGTATCGCTGTACTGTGAAGTTATAAATCAGTCAAAAGTATAATAGTATAGCATTTGAAACTTGAATCACCTTTAAGCCTGGGTTAAGTTTGATACATATTCTATATCTTCGTACCGTAACTCTAGAAGCTTGAAACACTAATAATAATTGTATTATTTATCAGCCCGAAGTAAGAACTTCATATTTACTCTACTATTGATACGTTAGTGACAATACTGAAGGCTGTCTGTATCTCAGGATTAACCTTGGAAAGATATTCTCAATTTATTAACAGTCTTTGCTTTCATCCTCACACAATTACCGCTAAACCCATTATACTACGCCATTAACATTTATTAATTGAATATTTCTTAAAACCACTGTGTCAATGTATCGATTGCTATTGGTTTGGGCTGATAGAAATTTCCGTATTATAGTCTCCAATGTGTTGTCTGAACGAATAGGTTGCCACTCACAAGGACAGCTCAGAAACTAATTGAGGCTAGAAGTCTCGTGATAGAATGATATCTATAACAAAACTCTATTATATATATGTGTAATCGTTTAAAAATGTATAAGTTAGTTTTTCTACCCTTCTACAACTAGTTACTAGTGATAGCCTGTTACATTGTAGTTTTCTATTTGAAGTCTAAAATTTGAACAATGCAACTTTTATTTATGTCAAATAAGTCAGATCCCACTTTATAGTTACTCGAGATTCTAGTTCAATATCTGAATGATTTCCTGAGAAACCCAGTTAATGAATAATCCTGGAGCACAAGTGATCTATGTTATAGTTGTTATTATTAATTAGAATAGATCATTGGAGTTTATAAATATCTCTGTTGAATACTAGGAAATATATCTTAAATAATTTAAGAGCCTTGTTTTTAAGTATCTTAAGATATCATGCCGATTGTCAAGACTCAAAATTGAACCAACAATGTCAACCCAGCCTATGTCGTAGAAATTAAAATCTACTTGATGTAAGTTACTGTAACTATTAACTATTACGATGTAATAATATGTATGTAACAGTATGTAGTAGTAACTTATATATAATATATTTAACTCTTAACCTGGGCGGGAAGTTTGCACCAAACTTCAACAATTAACCAATTAACATACTAAAACAGATTTAATTAATTTAAGCATGTTAATTTTATCCCTAACAGTAAAATCCTTTTGCTCTCTAAGAGTCCTTATTAACATTGCGTAAGACAGAGCGCAGACAGACAAGACACTTGAACCCATTATTCGGGAGCTGGCAGATACAGTACAGAAGCAGCCTACAGTGAGTACACAAAGCGGCATAAACACCTGTCAATGGAGATACCAATGGCGCAATCTTCCTCTTAAGAAAATTATGAAAACAGAAAAATTTAATTACAATATTAGTTTATTTATCATGAAAAATTAAGGTTTTAGTTGGTAGGGATAATCCTTTAAATAACCTGATCATGTGTTTTAGTAGTGCAGATCCCCCTTATTTATTTACAATGTTCAAGAGTCTATCATTACTCGATTTGGTAATGCATCAATACTGTACTATGCTCCACTCACAAACAATAACAATCCGACTATTAATTTCCATTGTACTTGTGAGACCTATTGCCATATCACCTCATTTATATAGCCAGCTAAACTCATTTGGATTATCTGAAGATTTTTATATCGCATTTTTTTCTTTCTTAATTGTATCTACTATGCTGAGTAGGGTGGTTTCAGGAACCAGAAAATCGGATCTGGATAGGTTGACACCACCTACATCTCCTCGAACAGGTCCATTACGTGTTCAACATAGATCCGTGGTTCGAAAGACTAGTAGTAACTACCAGCTCCGAAAACCTTCGGTAGAAGCTTCGAGAATTATAGAAAAAGAGCTTTTTCCTAGTCTTGAATTTACCAGAGTAGTCAGCAAAAGGTTCGTAGAACTAGGTTAAACAGAGTGTATGTGATTCTAACAATAGACCTTCTGAACACAACCTTTATCGTGCCAAAAGAAATCGCAATCTACGGCCTTATAAATCCAAGCTTGATTTAATTGATAATAAACACTTGACGTCATTTAATTTCGAACCACCACAAAGTGAAGATGCAGAATCCATTCATTTAGTCGAAGATTATATCCCACCTTTAATCACGAGTCCTGAACACAAAGAGCCAAGTCTAGATCATTATAATACCCATTCTCAACGTCTTAATATCAATATAAATGCTGATCCATTTACTACGGATTTTGGTAGTTCGATGACAAGCGGAGAAGAATATATCAATCACACTCGATGTGCATATTGTCTTAAAACTTTGGTTGTTGATGAAACTGTGCTGTCGAATCGAAGATACAAACTTGTCTGTGCCAATTGTATTAGTATAGAAGGTTCAGATTCTTTATCGCGAATATCTAAAGTGGCTAGTGGTGCTGGAGACTTTTATTACATTGTTCAGAGTCCTCCCGACTGGATCCAAAGATTGCAGAGACGATTGAGATGGCGCTGGAGAGTTGGTGGGTTAATTTGATGGATTTCCTTCCAACAGCGAGAATTTTTTTATATTTATTTTATTATTACTATCACTATTTATTATTTATTATAAAAACTGAATCAGTCTAAAAGATATTTCTAGACTAATCTTTATACAATCATATATCCGGTTTTAAAATCTAAAATCTATATATATATATATATAGATAGATCTGATTAAGCAGATCCAATCTTCAAAATAGAATCTACAGCTCCCTTTTCCCAAGAAATAACCTTTCCTTGCCATTTGCCTTTACCGCCCCCTTTAACATTAGGTACAATTTCCTTGATCTTGGTTGCGTATTCATCAACATTGTCTCCAATAATAACAACAGAACCTCCTTGCTTTCCAAGTCCAGTGAGCAAGATAATGGTACCGTCACCGGCCTTGAATTTTCCTAATTCTTTCTCAATGGCTTTAAGGTAATCCATACCAGCATCTTGCTTGTGGAGAATAGCCAATTTGGGCTCAGAACTAGCTAATGTTCTCTTAATGTCTTCAGCTTCATATTTTGCAACCTGAGCAGACCATGCACGCTCCTTAGCAGAAAGCTCTTTGATTTGAGTATTTAATCTGTTAATTTTATCTTCAATGTCCTCAGATTGACAAGAAAGAGCTGCATTAGCCTTTCTAACAATTTCATTAGCTTCAGCAGCGTATTTTGGGACTCTGTCACCAGCAATGAAAAATAGTCTTGAGTTAGTACCTCGAATAGGTTGGCTATGAAGTAAGGCAAGGCTTCCAATATGAGCAGTGTTCTTTAAATGAGTTCCACAACAAGGGTTTTCATCTAATTTGCCAATCTTAATAACTCTAATAACACCTTGGTCCAAGTTATAATTTTCAGGGACATGGTGGTCAATAGAAGCAGTAGCTTCTTTATCTTTATGGGTATCAACATTAATGCTAATTGATTGGGTGATATAATCATTGACTTCATGCTGGACTTCTTGAACCTCATCGCTGCTGAGTTTTCTAGGCAATTCAACGTAACAGAACTTGACACCCAAGTTCCATCCTAACGTGGGCACCTGATGCCTGTCTAATATAGCAGAAAGCAAATGTTGACCAGTGTGTTGTTGCATGTGATCCCATCTTCTAGACCAATCTACCTTCATCTCAACTTCTGTTCCCTTTTCTAAAGCTTTATCTATGATATGAACAGCAGTCAACCCATCTCGTTGAACATTGGTTACTGGAATCTCCGATCCACCTACAACAAGTTTACCAGTATCAAAAGGTTGGCCTCCACCTGATTGTTAGCCATGCCTAAAATGTATCGAGATTTTAGAGATGTTATAACTTACCTTCGGGGAATAAGACGGTATCTTCGAATTCGACCTCATATCCAGTCTTGCTCTTTTCACAAGCGACTACTTTAGTCTTTAAAGTTTGCAAATAAGAATCGGCTTGACAAGCTAATAATCCAACAATAGTCGAGCCACCTGATCTCTGCACTCCAGATAATACAGTAGTAGACATTTTGTGCGTTGCTTTTTATCTATTTTTCAACCACGATACTATCCTATTTATGTGATTTTCGGTTAAATTAAGTAATCACTGAAATTCTACTGAAGCAAATTCCTAGAGTGCCCAACTGATAATGCACGGCGGCCGAGCCGTTTCTTTTATCTTGGTACGCACTACTAAACCGGATTTGACTCGGGTCCCATGCTTCTTTCTATCAATAGTCTTTGAAACGCTGGATATACTCATTAAAACTGAGTTAAAATTTATTTAATAATCATCGATGAGTCAATCCAACAGGAGACTCTACTCAGTGAAGATGCGTTGAAACTCGGTTGTATTCCCCCACTTTAAATTAAAGTGCTACCGGATGCCCTGGCACGAAATAGAAATATCCTAGGGCATTCTGGAACTAACATCGAGAGTTCTTAAAAAATTCTGTAAAATTATTATTGCTCCACATAGCAAATAAAATAAGAGAATAGTGATTGTTAAGAAAGGCATCCTCCTCAAAATTATAAAAATCCATTATTTGTTGAACCACAAATTACGAGACGTCTACAAGGATATATATGCGAAATAAAATAGATTAATTCTCGGTGAAATCCTGTGTGCCTGATTCTATGATAGTATTACTACTAATTATTAGTTAATTGCTAACTTTCGAGGCCTCGGCGAACCAGGACTGCATGTAAGTTACATGTTGGAACTAAATAAAATAAGAGCAACGCTAGCTAACTTGGCAAATAAGCTTTAGATCCGTATCCCATTGTTATAATTGTTAAGTTACTGTAAGTTACGTTAACTGTTACTGTGTACAGAACTACAATAAACTTCCATGTACATTATTATTAGTTTGCCAGTGCTCTACAACATGTAGTACTTTTTATCTATCTTTAGTAGCACTATAATAATCATATTTCTTCTTAAATATCTACCCAATCTAAGGGGATTTTACTAACCTCAATCCCCAATAGATAACACAGCAATAGTAGAAATAGATGCTAATTAGCATGGTTATTGTATAAAGATTCTCTAACTTAGTCTAAAAATATGACTACAGTATCAAATCAACTGGATCTGATAATGAACAGCAGCTGTGCCGTTTCATCATCTTGGAAGCACCGGTACGCGCTAAAGTGGATTTGACTACATCTTCATACTCCAGTCAAAAGTAGTTAAAACGCTGGATAAGCTCATTTAAATAAGTCAAAATTCGTTGAATAATGATCAATTGGTCAACTATGATGATGTTTTTCAAAATATATGATACTCAGTGAAGATATTTTGAAACTCGGTTCGATCCACTGGCTTTATACTGCTAGTGGTTATTCCTTCTCTGCTGTCCTGTATCTTAATACCGCTCTAATGTTCCAAAGGTTCAATTTTACTGTACGGTCTGAAGTATTCAATACTAGTTTTGATATAGTATAGTTATGACTACAAGTCAAGTCTCTGAATGACAATATAAGAATTATTCGAATGGTCCACTTTGTGTTTGGGCAGCTGACTATTCTTAACTATACTAAAGCCTTTAATATGTATATGTGGAATTATTGTTTAGATAATATCATGGAATAGAACTTTTAATTTTCTTATGACCTTTCTAAGAAAGGGGGTTCTTCTCGAATTTATAGAAACGTTCGGAAATCATTTGTGCACTGCATCCTATCATAAAAGTTATTCACTGTACTAGTGTCAAGAAAGCACCTCGTTTGAATAAGATTATTGAGTTATGCGACAAAGTTTATCGTAAAAAGTTGCCCTTAAAGCTTGATAGGACGCTCTTTGCAAAATTTCCATAACTATTATGGGCACTTATTTAAATTGAGCCTGAGTCAACTGATAAGTATGGGGAGCCATAATAACTATTCTTGTACTAATACTTACCATTTTTGGAGTAAATTAAAAGATTATTTGGAAAATTAAAACTATTATTATACAATAATTATAACGAATATTGGAATAATAATATTAACAAACCCTTGCCAGGTTTAATATATAAATTCTCTTTCCCCCTTCTTTTCCTGTTCTTATTTCATTATCGAAGAGTTTTCAAACATTAAAAATTTTTCACCTATTTTATTTTCCAAGTTCAACAATAAAGCTAGATAGATATCTGACAAAGATAAGACATTTTTAGCATTACTATCTTTAATTTATTTTATTTTTCAGAGCTTATCCAAGGCAAGTTTAAGTGAAAAAAATATTGTTTACCTTTTCATTTTACTCTTGATCATAACCTCTAACTTTCTTGTTTAGAAATTATTAGATCTTGGTTTAGAAGAACAAAGGGGAGGCTGACTTGAACGAGGTTATACGGGTTATATGGGTAACTACGAATTGTATCGACTTGACAGCAGAATAGTGTATTGTCAACTACTTGAAGCTGGTAAGTAGATGTACCTCAATTGGCTCCAATTGAGAGAAATATGATCATCTCAGTTGAAATGGACATGACAGAGAATCTAGTCGAGGGGGTCCACACTGTGGGACATATTTTATAGGCGACTCTTGATTTTGGTCAAGTAGATGCAACTCAATTGGCTCCAATTGAGAGAAATATGATCATCTCAGTTGAACTGGACATGACAGGGAATCTAGTCGAGGGGGTCCACGCTGTGAGACATATTTCAGTAGTTATTAGATATTATATCTGCTATAATTCTCGTTCAATTCAACAACTGATATGATGATTCCTATAACAACAATGACACTTGAACTCAATTCAACAATCAATGAAAATTGTTATGAATGGAATACGTGAAATCAAATTTCACTTTACTAAATTCGCTTCATGTCTATCTTTTCATCTTTTCGACATCTTTACATCTCATCAACATCTTGTTTTTCATCAGCGTCTTTTCCTCTTTCGAATTCTTCAACATCTCTTCAACATCTCTTCAACATCTCTTCAACATCTCTTCAACATCTCTTCAACGTCTCTTCAACATCTCTTCAACATTTTATCAACGTTTTATCAACATTTTATCAACATTTTATCAACATGTTATCAACATTTTATCAACATGTTATCAACATTTTATCAACATTTTATCAACGTTTATCAACTTCTTTTTATTTCATCAACATCTATTCAACATCTATTTATTCCATCAACCTCTTTTTATTTCATCAACATCTCTTGAACATCTTGGAGAGAACTTCAACATTTCAACATCTTTTTGTATTTATTTTCTTATCTATTTATTTTTCATACATTTCCCGGAATCTACTGTTATACCTATCAGTTGCTAATAGTGAGTATCTGAACAGCTTTGTATAACAGAATACTAATAACCAGCGTCCATTGTTAGGTCATGAATAAAGACAGCTCGAGTATAATCAGACTCGAGCTTTATAAGGGATTAATTCATCCCCCTAACATGTTTCCCCTTTTCTTTCATCTTTCATCTTTCATATTTCATATTTTTATCTTTATTTTTTTATTGTTTTCGGGTCTCCCTTCACTTTGATAGTTTCAGTATTTGAATTTATACCATGATTTTCTGTCAGATATCTAAAACATCAAATTCGGTATCCAACCTTGAATCATTGAAAAATAGGGGTTCAGTACAAACATCATCACCAGATCCTAATTGTACAATATTGGTAGAGGAAATGAAAGGAATCCTCCGCTATAACTTCAGTTGTATAGATGTGCAACACATGAGACTTGAATATCTACAGATGTATAGAAAAGTTGAGCAATATTGTGGAAGTTTCTCCTCAACAACCACAAACCAGTTAGGAGTTATTAAGAAATCCTATCAAAGATACCAAGCCACCTATTCATCTGCTCTTCTGTTCTTCTATTCATTTATTCATTCATATTTTAATTACTATTTTAATTATTATTATTTTAATTTTTATTATTTTATTATTTTATTTTATTATTTTATTATTTTAGTGTTTTATTAGTATTGTAATTTCATTTTTTACAGATAACTTTCTTTTAAGTCTTTACTACTATTCGGTTGAGAATCAACAGGCTGAACAGCATAACTTCATGACATTGGTTCAAATTACCGACGTTATTACTGTGTACGAATTCAAATTTAAGTTCTTGACTAATAGCTGATAGTGTTGTTAAGGTGGGTAATATATTAGTTTTAGCTCTATTTATAGAGGATCGAATATACCAAAAAAGAAACATACGTTAGCGTATGTATTTTAAATTTTAAGCTCAATCTCTCAGTAAAAAAGAACTCCCATTCATGTCTGTTGAGCTCTATTAATAGCTATAGTTCAGAATTCACTTTTTAAAATCCTCATGTCAAAGCTCATGTCCTAAATTTACCTCCAAATTAGTTGCTAATGCTGTATTGGCTCAAAGAATCAGTAGCATCAATTCTATTAGTGCTATCTGTGAAAAGACTGGTGCTAATATTGATGAAGTAGCAAGGTCAATTGGTACCGACGACAGAATTGATAGCAAGTTTTTAAAGGCTGGTGTTGGTTTTGCGGTTTATGTTTCAAGTAAGATGTTCTCAATTTAGCCTATTTAAGTGAGTTCTGGGCCGTCGTGCGATGTCCGCAGTCCATCGGGGACAAACATTGCATTGTATATATGTATGGCTTTCCCCTCTATACTTTTACACTTTTATTATTCTTTCTAAATTACTTACCTTAATTTGGAATTTCTTCTCTCAATCAATTTGAAAAAAGATGCTGAAATTCAGATAGAGATTAACCTAGTAATCCAACCTCATTTAATAATACTGAATACCTTAGTCTTACACTTTATTGCTGAGGATTTTCCGTGAGCAGATATGCAACATATGAATCACAGGTCCAAACAATTACAATTGCTTTGAAAATCGGGATGTTATATTTATATATCACATTGCTGTCCTTTTGCGCGACCTCTTTTACTATTTTTTTTCAAAATTTGATTAAGTAGTAAAAATGATATTTCGGGGGTATTATTGCACCGTAGCGGTTATATGAGCGAGATCATCATAGTGGTAGGGGCCTAGTGCTCCTGTGTGAGTACTTATATACGGCACAGTCCCCAGATATTCATTGAAACAACCATTGTCAGTGAATATTTCAACAAATATTCAGTTGAATTATAGATATTATGCCGTCATCAGTAACTTTTGCTACTGATTTATTATTTATATGTCGATGACTATAGTTCATGATCTTGGGGTTGTCACAGTCTGTTTAAAGTATCAACAGACTCTGTCAGAAACGATATAGCTTTTAGCTTAAACTGCTGAGACAAAAGCATACAAAAATGGCATTGGATATTTATTTAATATCAAGTTTATAAAATTGATCTGATACCAAATGATATATATCAGAAGTTATTATTGTGTACTTAGTTACCAGGTGAGCTCCAGTAAAGTCTTCTGTATACCCAATATTAGTATGTTATATCTTACATGCTTCTTCCATTCTTGGCATTCCTGGCATTCCGTCACTGTTTTATTCATTACCTACTTGCTTAAACTTTAGACCCCTGAATGTTTCTAATTCCTTCATATACCTTATGCTGTAGTGTTAGTATTAAGATAAGCAGCCCTGCTTGCCTAAGAGATAAAATACCTTTCGGATTTCTATTTATCTTCAATTATTTGATCGATTTTGAACCAGTTATACGGGGAATGGAGATGAATGTCACTTTACGATCTAACTTAGCGTTATACGACTGGGTAGGTACATAGCATTGTACATGACGCATGGACGGAGTTAGTAACTTAATCAATTGCTGGTGATCTTTGGAATGTAATACTGTACTGTACACTGTACAGTATTGATTATTATGATTTAAGAAAGGACGATAGATTATATTGTTTAAGGTTGGTATTGTGTTGAACCCGAATTAACCAATTATTGCGATATAAAATATATTTAGAGTTACTACAGTATGAACAAATTTCTGCTTCTAATAATTGATTGGTTTTCATTTGTGATTCACCATTTCTGTGTCAAAGTCTGTTCATGATTTTTTTTTCTTGCTTACTAACTTCAGTATCCTTTAGATGATTGTACTATTGATTTCGGACTTCGATATCGGCAATTAGCGATTTCAATTAGACAACATCAAGCTAGCACCTATCGTCCACAGCATCTATGCACAGGTGGAATAGCCGTTTTAGAGGCTCTAAAACGCTTTTGATTTGCTATGAATATATGCGCTTAATTTTCCCATTATGGTTGTTACAGCCTGAGTCTGTTAGGTTCGTTCGTTTTCTTAGTCATTCAATGTTGATGACCTCTCCTTGCCCTGTGGTTGAAACAAGTCCGATCTTAGCAATCTCAATATCCGCTACAAAGTGATGACAACTTTGTGGCTGATCTTCAAGAGCTATCAGTCTTAAGATAGGCAATTTTGAATGGCTTATTAAGGATCAATTGTCGGAGTTTATGGTTTTAAGCCTGCTGTTTTTAGGGACTTTATTCCACTGTGTTCCATTGATAAGCTGTCGGTAATTACTGTAGTTACTATTGATCCCACTTAATTCCGTGCAGAAGCCTCAATAGCAACTGAATCAGGAAGGTTAGTGTAGTTTCCCTGCCTTAATTTGTTGGCAATAGCGGAATATCATTTAATTGCAGTTGATTTTTTCCCTCTTAAAAAGGAGAACACCCCGAGAGTAGATAGGCCGACGGATAAGTACTGATTGTACGTACATATATATATAAGCAGCAGCTCTCGCAAATCTACAACTGTTTACTTTTTTTTTTTTCTTTTTCGATTCTGTTCTACTTAAATCAATTGAAAAGAAACATATATCAAAATGGTTTATCCCGATACTTTCAGAGGTTACGCTTTAACTGAAAACCCCAAGACTCCTGGTGAGGTCCCTGTTTTAAAGGAAGTTGAGTTCAAACCCAAGCACTTTGACGATAATGACGTTGATATCAAAATTGCAGCCTGTGGTGTCTGTGGTTCTGATGTCCACTCAGTTTGTGGTGAATGGGGAGAAAAGATTACTCCTCTCGTCCCTGGTCACGAAATCGTTGGTACTGTAGTTAAGGTTGGTCCTAAGGTTACTACTGTCAAGGTTGGTGATAGGGTCGGAGTTGGTGCTCAAAGTTTCTCTTGTCTTAAGTGCCCTGAATGTGCTGCTGATAACGAGCCTTACTGCCCAAAGATTGTTGGTACTTATGGTTCCAAGTATGAGAATGGTGATATCTCCCAAGGTGGTTATGCTGATTACGCTAGAGTTCACGAGCACTTTGTTTTCGCTATTCCTGAGGGTCTTTCTTTAGAAGGTGCTGCTCCTTTGTTGTGTGCTGGTATCACCACTTACTCTCCTATCCTTAGACACGGTGCTGCCAAGGGCAAGAAGGTTGGTATTGTTGGTATCGGTGGTCTTGGCCACTTTGGTATCATGTGGGCCAAGACTCTTGGTGCTGAGACCTATGCTTTCTCCAGATCTGAGAGCAAGAAGGCTGATGCCCTCAAGCTTGGTGCTGATCACTATATTGCTACTGAGAATGCTGACTGGCATGTTCCTCTCCTCAAGCAACTTGACTTTATTGTTTGTTGTGCTAACTCTTCTGACAACTTCCCTCTTGACTTGTACATGAAGACCTTGAAGGTCGGTGGTCACTTTGTCAACGTTGGTTTGCCTGAGAAGAACTTGTCTGTTCACCCTAGAACTTTCATTGGTAACGCTTCATTCTTCGGTTCTTCTTTGCTTGGTAGCAGAAAGGAGATCCAACAAATGCTTCAACTTGCTGCTGATAAGAAATTAGAATCTTGGTACAGTACTATTGATATTAGTGAAAAGGGTGTTTATGAAGCTATTGCTGGTTCAAAGGCTGGTAAGCCCAAGTACAGATATGTTTTGACTAACTACGAGAAGGGTTTTACCTTGTAAAATTTATCGTGACATATTTATCATCCATAAAAGTATAGACATAATAATAATTTAATTTAATACTTGATATTAAACTAATAGTAGTATTGTGATCATCATCACGTACTGATTTGGGCCCGCGTTATCAGAACATGACAATTGCACAAGGGATTGACCCTTTCTGATAGGTTTATGCAACAAAAATATAATAATACTCTTCATGAGATATTATCTTGACATTTAACTTCTATTGCTCTTGTCGGCAAGTTGGATATGTATCTGATTTAAACTAAGTTATAACAAACAAATATAATCGGATATCAAAATCCGTTGGTTGTTCTGGTTATAAGTCCGATAAAGTTGATGAGCCTCTAGTTTGCTGAATCTGGAAGTTCCGTTGTGACGTCTTCGGAAATAGGGTTTGACCCAACTATGACTTCATAAATGGGGGATAATACGAAACATTTCTGAGGTGTTCAGAATCGCAGGATAAAAGGTTATTAAGATATACAAAAGGGGCTAATTGCGAGGATAATTATGGGCGTGTAAATTTTTTAATTGTTTGTCTATATGAGTGTTTTCAGAGCTAAAAGTAATCCTGTAAATCCCATGATACTATCTATGACTGCTGCTCGGCTCATTCTAGCAGCAGAGACTTGTTTTATCTGCTTCCAAGTTTTATATACGGTCATGTATTTATCTATACATAATAACATGGTATGGCGATTTAAAAAGCGAACCTCGCCATAAAATGTAATTAATAGTTACCTAATCGGACTTCTTGGCCAGTTTAGCCCGTACAGCCTTGTAATATGAATACATACCAAAATGCTTAAGAATAGCATTCACGAACACGAATAGAAGTGAAAATGTACTCAAGTAATAGACAGGCCCAGCCATGGTGCCTTCCCAAACAAATCCAGTAGGTTTTTTTTTCTTGTTAACAGTAGCCTTGAATACTGTCCAAGCATAGTCCTTAGGATCTCCATTGGAGTGCTTTGTTTTTTTGGCTTGGAAAGTTCATCTCTTAGAGCGAAGCTTTTCTCGGCGTAAATAAATAGGAAATCATCTTTAATAAGATGACTATTGGGCATATTAGTATTGACACCACCTGTGATGAACAGTTACAACGTTAACTCCAAAAGGCTCTAGTTCCAACCTGAA
Organism: Sugiyamaella mastotermitis; assembly: GCA_030572735.1. Taxonomy (NCBI): domain Eukaryota; kingdom Fungi; phylum Ascomycota; class Dipodascomycetes; order Dipodascales; family Trichomonascaceae; genus Sugiyamaella; species Sugiyamaella mastotermitis. The sequence continues at coordinate 69,804 of JAJMBN010000023.1, forward strand.
AGCAGAAGAGTATGAGTGTAAAGCGGATTTAGAGGCTCTGTACACTGATCCCCGGAAATTAACAAATACCAGCAACAGAACCAATTTGGATAACAAGTACCCTTTCCAGCAATAAATAGATTGGAAAAAGCATTAGTAACTCTAATGACACCATAAAAGTTGGCATCGAAACAGTTGTGGACCTCATCAATCTCGAGATCGAATTCAGGTATATAACTTGTTTGGCCAGTATTGTTGACAAGATAGTCGAAGTTCCTGCCAGTTGCTCTGATGACATAATCACGCATTAACTTGATGGATTCTTGTTTAGTGACACCAATTGCGATGGTGTTGATTCCCAAAGCTTTAAGGTCATCCATTGCACTGAGTCGTCTAGCTCCAGCAAATACGATAAAACCTGCAGATGTCAGTTGCACGGGTATACATACACATAACAGGTTACCTTTAATTTTCAACAACTTGCCATTGCTGTGGAATCCCTTGGTCAGAGCCTTGCCTATGCCTGAAGAGCATCCAGTGATAACAACGGATTTCTTTCTGGCATTTTAAATACAGTTTCAAAGGTTAAGGCGATGTACCAACTTTATAATAAATAGTTTAGCTCAGTTATCAGCAACCTTCATAGAAAGTCCAAAACAAATGTGTTTTAGATCTTGGTAATAATTTACGGGATTAAGATAAAGTTTCAAGGGGATATTAAAGTAATGTAACTTTTTGCAGAGTAACGTTGTAGCACTATGAACAATACCATAATGATTAATAGGTGGAATACCGCCATCGAGGTGAGTAATCCGTGAAGATGGAATACCGCACAAAATATCTCTAATTAAAAAACCTACGGTAAATAAGGTGTGTCATGGTAATGGTTTGCGAATCTGGACTTCATTTAATGTGGAAATATGTGAGTCTCTAAATGAGACTAAGGATATTATTTCAGTTGCAATTCAGGAGTTCGAACTCAAGCATACGCATAAATCTTTGTTGCTATAGAAAGATGAAACTAGAGGTTTCACTTTTTATTACAAATTGGCCTATTTTTTGTATGAATTAATAAATTAAGCTAAATATTAGTTTCACCTATTAACAGGTAAGTTAGTTTTATCAAAGTGTGATGTCTCCTAAAAAGAACCCTAACCTACAACATTTAACTTGTGAGCCATGTTCCCCTGATGTACTAAGGGATGGTTGAGCTATACTATAAACAAAATCAAGCCAATCCTGTAGTGGAAACTCCATGTTAGATATTTATAGCTGGGATCAAATATAAGATTTGAATTCATTTTCATGAAACTATAGAAATCGAATATACCAAAGTCATAATGGAGGTTATCCAGTTCTCGAAGTAAACTGTTAAAACATAGTTCCTGCACTTCAGCCTCTAATCTGAATATGGAAACTCTGTTGGGAGTTCGGACATAGGAGTTTACCACGTTTCACTGATTATACTTATCCGACGAAGAAATATAATCTATTCAACGCAGTTTTGTACTTAATTTAATGTAGTAAATATAAGAGTAATCTAGTGAAATCCTGCTTTAGCCATTTGCAATCAGAACCATATATACTGTTACAGATCCTTTCTTGGTTCAACATGTGCATATGGATATCTGGAGATATAAATATCATTTGAACGGAAGATACTTGAATGTGAGTCTACCTGATTTATACCAGAACAAAATTAAACACGTAAAGACTCGATATTTCACTCATATCAAATCACTGGGAAGACATAGAAGTTTCTACGTCTCGATATCTTCTACTACTTCGTGATCTCTGGATAAGCTACCTATTAAGGGGCTAATAATAAAGTTGTCTGAACGACGGGACAAAAGAAGCATGATGAATATGCACGAACCCAAGTTGCTTTCCCAGTCCATGTTGCCAAAAGCTAAGTGAAAGTCGTTAGTCCAGTCTATTCCAACGATAAACATTTATTGGGTTGGGTTTATTAGTAGTCGAAATATTATGATGGATTGCAGGTATAGTCACTAATATACGAAGGCTCCGGATCTGTACCTAATTGGACGGTTTATAGTCTCACTTCTTATCATGATCCCTACTCCTTGACTATATATCGCATTTTATCCTTATCCTGACTATTATACATTTTATCTGGGATCCACCTTTTTGCGTATCATTACTATACCAGCCTGACGATGTTTTTAACAGGCTGTCGACATTGTTCTGAACTGATCTTGAACGCCGCGAGAGATGAAAATAGCCTTTGTCTGATGCGAAACAGTGTTAGATATACGAATACCTCAGATCCCCAAATAACTAGGAATAGTAATTGGCAATCATCAACATTTCTCTTAATGCTTAAGCTGATTGTGTTCTGTTTGTTTGGAGAAGCTTTGAATTATTTGGATCTTGTAACCGTTCTGTTCTATGGTAACCGAATACTCCTGCAGTTTCATATGGTTTGGTATCATTATATATGTTTTTGCAGTTGTATTCAAAAAAGCCAATCTGGATCTTAGTCTGCTTTATATGGACATATTCAAAAGATGATGTATATAGTGGATCAAATCTTACTAGATGTTCCAGTCTTTTGGGGAGCCAAGGTGAGGTTCTAGGGACGCATAGATATTACGGTTGATACAGCAGAACTCTGTTACATTTCATAAAAGACGTAATTCCTACTATGTATTATATGTACAAAATTTTTCTGTTTGTTATAGATGTCTTTCAGTTCTTTGATAGAATAAACTTTATTTAAAGTAACTTACCTTTTTGCACAATATCGATTGAAAATCTAGCGCTCAAAAAGTATTGTTCGGGACTCCCCTCCGATATTGAAATCCATCAATTATAAGGACAGAAACTATATATCTAATAGCTTAGGCAACTAATTAGAAATCAGGCTTACTGTTTGACTAGGAATTCTATATAATAGAGATGGATCTTAGTTGTGAATAATAAGTAGAAGTCATTGTTGAAATGTATATACTTATTTTATTTAATTAGTCGAACAGTGCCTTATCTAGTTTTTCCTAAGGCAGTTAATGTGATATATTAAGCCATCAAGTCCAGCTTTAGGTGATTCTTTTCATTCAGCTACTCCAAACTTTGATTATGTTCTTGTATATCAAGTTATCTCTTGAGTTTTATATTAAGAACTGTAAAAAAATCACTGTCCAACCCATAAATTAAAGTGAAACATTAAATATTGATAAATCAAATATAATGATTAAAAAAGATAAGGATTCTCAAATATATCATTATATTCTTAGTTCATAAAGTAAAACCATTTTGATTTAACTTAACATAATATATTAAATCCATAGCTCCTAATAATGTTATGTTCTCCGCCAGGTGTATGGTAGTATGCCTGTCCTCTAATTAACTTAGGTATGACCCCTTGTGCACTAGGTTTCTCTTGTTATATATAGGTATAATAATAAGATAATATTGTTGAAATTTAATCAAAGAATAGCTTACACAAATTCTTCGATAGGATATTGACTTACTACCCAGTACTAAATGGCGTTATGATAAGATCGAGCCTGAGAGTTGTATCTGACAATATTGAAATAATTCAGCTCTTAAAATACAGGATGAAAGCAGAATTATTCTGTTTCTTAGATATATGGTATTTAATCGTATTCTCCGCGCCATTATCTTCTTTTCTCAATCCTTAAATATACTCTTTATAATCTAGTGCGAATGAAATAGTATTTAGCATCACAATGCTTCACAGCTCCTACATTTAGAGGGCTTTGGTCTATAAAGTATAATTCAACTCCATAGGAAGTATAACAGCAAATTTGGTATCAGAATGATTTTGATGAGTCATGTCTCTTAAAGTAAGTTGTTCTATTATCCATAGATTGTCGATCACAGGTTTCTGCTCTACGTACATCATTAATTTAACCTTTCACATTGCACACACTATATAATTATGTATATCAATAAATTTAGATATTTCTAGATAATAAGGCATCTTATCCGATAAATTAAAATATCCAATGATAAACACGGGTAAACCTAAGTGTATCTCTGAACTGAATTTAAAAATGTCATTTTTGCTACATATTATTATAGCCATTGATTTAACCGATGTATGAGTTCTCGAAACAGAAAAAAATATGGCGCGCATTAATGCTGAACTAATGGAATAGCTAATTCTCCACCTTTACAACCGTAAAAGTCTTGTTCTATAATAGGCAGTTTCTTTCTTTGTCCTGGTTCGCCCCTTGACCGAAGAATGAATAGTGCCGTGATCTTATCTGACTGTCATATTAAATTAGGCATCTAATTAACCTTGCTGGTTTTTAACCGGAGTTGAATGTCAACACTCCTTTAAGTAACGGGATAATGTAACCCCAGATTTATTTTATTGTCTAATTATTTTTTTTTTTGTATTTTTTATTTTTTATTTGTTTTTTATGTCAGTGTGACGTGAGGTAACCAATATATCCTGGGTTCTGCTTAATTCAGCCAAGGCGTGTTTGGTGGCCACGGTTAAATTCAAGCACTGTGGTTAACCAATTTAAAAATGCCTGCTGTCAGATGTGGAGTACCCCTTCGGCCCCTCAGTCACTACTCCGCGATCAACGTGGAGTAGTGATAAAAATAATCATTACTATGGATGGCCACCACTTTTATCGGGGGGTTATGGAAGAAAATGAGGGGAACTTATCCTTCTGGATTGATGTGAAAATACGGCGCCAATGATTGTAGTAGCATTTTTACTCAGTTCAATAAGTTTACTGATGATGAGCATAACCTGCATCTTTTTACAGCCTTAACATGACTATCACTACTCCAAATATGCGCAACTAATGAGCTTAACTTGGAATACTCTTTCAAATCCGTTCTCAGTTGGTAGTAGCTTTGTCATATGGGATGCCTTTAGTTACTAGATCTTTATGCCAGTCAAGTGACACTTTTAACACCCCTCTGGTTTTGTACAATTCCTACTGTTATCCTACATGACTATGACTTCAATTTATCGATACACCTATTAAAATCACCTGAGCCTATATGAAGTTAGCATCGGTGACGTTTTATTTAGTTGTTCATCTACGCAATGCAAAGATATAAGTTAGTTAATTGCAATCTGGTGGGAGGGCAACGGTCCTTTTTGCTGCACCCCGTGTTTCAATAATGCCGCAGAGTATATATACTTTTAGAATCAGCAGAGTCCTTCCTCATCGTACCAAAATATTATTATTCCTAAATCGATTTAAAAAAATAAACTAAAGTGAAGTCTAATAAAATATCTGGAAGTACAATTTAGAAGTGTTAAATTGTTATCAGTTTTAATAGGTCACCCACCTACCGGGTTAATTTTAGTCCCCACTATTTTAACCGCAATATATCACTAGGACCCCGCATTTGTCCTGATACGGCATTGATGAGTAGATCGTTTTGATAAAGCAATGACAACCTCGATCATCATCTCAATGCTTGGCTATGTAAGATAACATATTTTCACGATCTTTTTTTATTATCAGACTAAATCTCAACAATAATTCAATAAGTTATTTTTCAAGCTGAATTTACAAATATTTATTAAGAAATACTATTATTGATTATCCAAAATGCCACTAATCCGGCAAAGTGCTCCCGAGATATTTATCCAGTGCGTGTGTGGTGGGGTAAACTTGGCACCTTAGAGCAGCAGCTCAGCGGCCGCTTAGGCGGTGGACCTCTTCCAAGGTCATACAATTTCGACCATTTCATAAGCTGTTAAACATGGGGAAAATCGGTAAGACGCAAAGAGGGGGGAACCTCCTGTGATATCTCCAACTGTCATTATATACGCATCAATGCTGATCCATTTGAAAAAGTACATAAACCGTTGATAATCCGTGTTACTTGATATACATTATCACAGACTATCACCAGTTCAGCTTTATCTTTAAAATAATGACTGTGGAAAAAGACGAAAACGCTTACGTTGTTGAGGATGCTAACGAGACAGCTGAGACTCTCGAAGATGTTATGCCTAAGTATGGATTAAAATGGTACAAGCAACCACATTTGCTTAAGCTTAACTTCTTTTTGTTGATCTGTATGTTCTCCAGTACCAATAATGGTTACGATGGTTCTATGCTTAATGGTTTACAATCTATGGATACTTGGCAGAGAGATTTCCACCATCCTACGGGACAACATTTGGGTGGTTTGTCTAACGGTATGATGTTTGGTGGTATTGCTTGTTGGCCAATTCTTCCTTGGGCTTGTGATAAGTTCGGTAGAAGATTACCTATTGCTTTTGGTGCTATGGTTATTATCATTGGTGCTATTGTTCAAGCTTGTGCTCATAATTATACTACTTTCTTGGTTGGAAGATTGATTCTTGGTTTTGGCTCTGGTTTCTGTACTGGTGCTTCCCCCCTTTTACTTCTCGAGAGTGCCTACCCTGAACAAAGACAAGTCGTTACTGCATGCTACAATACTTTGTGGTACTTGGGTTCTATTATTGCTGCCTGGTTAACTCTTGGTGCTTCTTACATTGAAGTTAGTTCCTGGTCTTGGAGAATCCCTTGTTTGTGTCAAGGTTTCCTTCCTTTGTTGCAGCTTTTAATGGTCTGGTGGGTCCCCGAATCTCCTAGATTCCTTGTTGACAAGCACAGATATAAGGAGGCGAGAGCTATGTTGGTTAAGCACCACGCAGGCGGTGATGAGTCTTCCAAGTTGGTTGACTGGGAACTTGCTGAAATTGCTGCTGCTTTGGAATTGGAGAAGCTTGCTAACGAAGTGTCATACATGGACTTCTTGAAGACTAAGGCCAACAGATACAGACTTTTCTTACTCATCATTATCCCTATGAATATGCAGCTTTCTGGTAACGGTCTTGTCTCTTACTACTTGAACATTGTCCTTGACCAAATTGGAATTACTGGTGCTCACCACCAATTGTATCTTAATGGTGGTCTCCAAATTTATAACTTCTTCTGGGCCGTTTTCTTTGCTCTTTTGGTCGAGAGATTGGGTAGAAGAAAATTATTTATGATGTCCTTCTCCGGTATGTTAACTACTTACGTTATTTGGACTATTTTATCTGCTCTAGGTGAACAAGAGAATCCTCAATTCCAGAACAAGGGTTACGCTAATGGTGTTTTGGCTATGATCTTCTTGTACTACTTCTTCTACGGAATGGCCCTAAACGGTTTACCAGTTTTATACTATACTGAGATTATTCCTTATCAATTGAGAGCTAAGGGTATCAATATTACTGGTATTGTTACTACTTGTACACTTATTTTTAACGGTTTCGTTAACCCTGTTGCAATGGATGCGATCAGTTGGAAGTACTATATTGTATGGGATTGTCTCCTTGCTATCTGGTTGACTATTGCATACTTCTTCTATCCGGAAACCAAGGGCAGAACTTTGGAGATGATCGGTGAGGTCTTCGGTGAAGAAGTTGCTCATGTTGACGCTAACAATGTCTCTGCTTTCAAGGAGAAGGGAGAGACCGAATACGTTGAAGTCGCATAAACAGTTTTTTAGTAGTTTATAGTTTATAATGAAATTAAATTCTTGTTTTACTTTTTATGATAATTACTTATGATATGATATTATGTTGGGTTGAAGTTCAATATTTAACAAGAAAACAAATGAGACCTCTTTTACCTGCATTAGACTTTGTAATTTGTACCAAAGTTGGACTTTATAAATATTTTAAAGTTGTTAAGGTGTAATATATTTAATTCCATAATATTATTTCAAATCTTAGACTTATATATCAGATGAATTACAAAGGTCTATCAATCAAATGATTGATGTTAACTTCAAAAGTAATTGGTACATAAGTGTCATTTCCAAGCGCATCGGAAACGGAGTAGTAAGATGGCTTTCTGTTGAAGTCATCATCCCATTGACAAGCATACCCTTCACCAGAAAATGTACTAGGAACCCAACTAGTTTCATCCCAAAAGTCCCAAACAGTTACACCAAGGCACTTTTCAACATTAACACAGGCTTGAACAACGTTAGCATAAATCTCAGCTTGAAGAGCAATATCTGCTTCTGTAGCAGGAACAGGCATTCTAACGTCTAATTCACTAACAGCAACTTCAACACCAAGACTGGTATAAAGTTCCATAGTCTCTTGGATTTGCTCGAGAGTAGGAGGGTATTCGGTCTCGAAATGGCATTCAAGTCCAATTCCATCGATTGGGACTCTTCTGCGTTGCATTTCCTTGACGATCTCATAAGTAGCATTTGCTTTAACACCAGGAGTCTCAATATTATAATCATTGTAGAAGAGTTTTGCATAAGGATCAGCACTTCTAGCAGCGGTAAAAGCTTTATAGATATACTCTGGACCATCAGTAGCATTGTACCAAATACTTTCTCTGAAAGTTCCATCATCATTAAGACCCTCATTGACAACATCCCAAGAAATCAATCTACCAGCAAAATGTCCTGCAACATTTTTGATGTGATTAAGCATGATTTCGACTAGTTGAGGTCCAGAATAGTCACCATCTAAAACCCATTCAGAAATCTCTTCATGCCATACCAAATTGTGACCTCTAACTAATTGTCGGTGTTGGTAGGCATATTGCAACAATGACTCGAAAGCAGTATAATTGAATACATTGCGTTCAGGTTCAGTATACATGAACTTACCAACATTGGCAGGTGCTAATAAACCAAACTCGGATCCAAGGATCTGTGCATACTCAGTAAGGTTAGACTGAGTAAGTTCAGTATCAGTAGCAGAACCATAGTAAAGTTTTCCAGCTCTTTTGATGCGGGCGTCTAAGGTATCTCCAATAGGAGGAACATAGGCTGATGCTAGACCTAATAGGCCAACCAGAGCTAGCTTGGCGATCATATTGAGATTTGTTTAACCGGGATATTCAGAGCTTGAAATTTGGAACAAGTTTATAGGTTATTAATGGCCGCCATTGATCGTCCTTTATATAGAAGTCTGTATTATATTGATAATTCTATACCCGCTACTATTCAACTTTCCATAATATTGAAATTCATGTCCATCAATTGTTGTATAAGGAGATAAAAATATAGGCTAAAGAAGATCGTTTCCAACATACCGGGTAAAATAATGCAAATTGTGGGGTACTGCATTCCGAGAAAGTTAAAACTAAGATGTAGTTGTGCATGAGGGCAAGCACAAGGCCCGCACTTTTTTACCAGCAGTGTCTTGCAACCATTAAGTTAATGCTCTATTATGAGTGCGTCAAATAGAAAGATGAAGATTCCGCATTAAATGAATTATGTGAATGATTTATTATTTAAAGGGATAAATATTTGAATTCGCGATATTTCTTATTGGCGGCGGTAATTGCCTTTAAGAGTTAAGAGATTTACAGTGAGTGGTTGCGGCTCTTGAGTTAGCAGTGTAGGTTAAGTGCTAATTTAGGCGAAATGGCTGTCTCAAGAATTTTTGCTTTATAATGTTGAATTATAATTTCAAGCAGAAAAAAGCATGATAATAATGTCTTCTTAATAATTATTTTATATTGTTCAAATGCTTCTAATGAAAATTAATTTTTGCTCTTTTTTTTCTAGCTGTGATAGTAGGATTTGTTTGGTCAGAAAGCGGGTGTGCTGGGTTCCTCGGGGCCGAGTCGGGGCAGAAGCATATCATACTCGAGTATTCAATATGAAAGTATTTAGCCGATTCTGGAATAGTAGCTTGTAGGAGAGATTAATCGGAAAAGGCATCTTGGATAACTTTATTTATCCAAGTCTGGGGAAGGTGCATAGGATATGAATCATCCTAGCCAACATCACCGGTAGAATAGCATCCCCGCTAATGTCACCTGTCATCCATGGAGATGATAAAAGTAATAAAATCTTGTGAGTTTGTTGAGAGTAATAAGTCAGCTTTACTATTGGATTAGTGGGTCTATATGTCCGATAAATTTGGTTTCAGAATGTATGGCTGCACAATTAGGTTGACAGAAAGAGAATGAAATAAGAAGATCAATAAAGATTCCGGTTGATTTACCCAGTTTTATAGATGTGGTAAAAATTCCTTAGATTTTGTGGGCCCTGGTATTTTTCTATCGAGTCTTGTTCTTTTTTTTTATTCTGATTATATGTATCGACCCCTAGTACCAGGTAGTCTCTGATACAACTTATATTGTGTTCTGAAACAATGGTAAAATCTTTGTTTACTAAATCTAGAATTAATTTATTTTTGTTGTAAATATATGAGATAGGGAACTAATTGGTGTATGATGATAGCTTTGGCTAAGATAGGTAATTTGCACACAAACTTGCAGTATGCATATATCGTATTCAAGATCAATACCGGTTAATCCACCATCTATGATTGCTAAAATATTGGGCTGCTGATCTATTTTATGGTTAAAACAATCCATTATTATGGCAGGTCTTGAATCAATTTATCCATTATGATTCTATTCGACTGTAAACTTGAGTTAGTCGGCTCTTATACAATTAATTCCAAAATATCATAGGTAGTGAATAGTTTTACCGGATATGAAAGTTTTTATGTTTTTAAATGCAACGATATAATTATGTGCCCTGGAAGGAGGGGGTTGGACTTTGGAATTTCGAGACTCATGTTGTGTTCTAACAAGATACCAAACAGATGAATATTGATTCAGAATAGGTAAATTCATATTTAGAAAGGCTTGTTTGATACTATATTAGCACCCTATTCATCAGGACTGCTATTATTGAGATATATCAGTATAATTGAGTATGTTATAATGACCTAGTTCATTCTAATAGCAAGTCATCATTTTATCCGTAATAAATTACACTTGATTCATTAAGACTTCTATTAAGAATCTATGGAATATTTTATATTTTGCTCGATAGTAATCAAACTTGTTAATTCTTTTAACAAATTGAAGTCTTAGATATTAAAAGAAAACTGTGAAGCAAATATTTTAAAAATTGAGCAATTCAGAATCAGAAATTTAGAATCGATTATTGTGTCACTGGATTATACATCATATTATCATTTGCAGAAACCCTTAAGTTAAACTATCAAAAATTATAGGTCGTAAGTTATAATAACTTACAACATACCACCAGTTTTCAAATTAAAGTGAATTCAAGTGACAAAACTAATAGTTTCGAAGGATCCGAGAAATAGTTAAAATAAAAAAATATGTCATTATTTCTATCATATCTGTACTGCCGAAATCCTATATGACATTCCTAAAGAATCATACCATATAACCGCACCTCTATCACCAAGGTAACCAAAATTTCTTCGGAGATATCTGCATAGAACGATTATTCAGCTCATTAAACTCAACAAAGTTATTTACAGATACTCCGTAAATACTATAAACGACATTGAAAAGTAGTATTTAAGAATGATAAAAAAGAAAATCAAATCAAATCAAATCAAGTGAATTATAATATAATAAAATTAATTTCCTCAACAAAAATTCAACTCAATTTACTGTAAACAACTCAAACAAATTCAGTCAATAAAAAAATTGGGTCATTTTGTATGACAACCTACTGCCGTACCTGGTGTGATTTTTACAGGCTAATTGTATATCCACATCCGGGATATCCTATCACATTACATCCCTGTGTCAGTGCCAATTTTAAATCCCAACCATATTATATTGTCAAGCGGTAAATTGTTAAAGTTACAGGGGCCGTTTTTTAGTACAGTAGCTGACTTATCGGACTAACTTTGGTAAGATGATTTCATGGTTGTCGGCTAGCGTTTAAACTAGTTTTCTTTTTTCGTTCAGCTATTTTTTTTTTTTTTTTTTTTTTTTCATTTAGCTATTTTTTCGGACTAATTGTCGTCCAATTTTTTAAACTAGCAGCCGATTCATGAGGTTAAAATTCAGTAAGGCTATCAAGGTTACTGTAATTTTTTTAGCACTAAGTTAGATTCGGTTTTGTGATTTTCACTGGTTGTACGAAGGAGGGGTCGCCAAGTAACCCAGTTAGCGCAGTTCAGCCATTCTATGTAGCTCATAAGTATCCATATAAGTTAAGTGTTACTGTAGCACGTATTCTAGCGTGGATCACCTATGTAATTATACATTCATCCAACGACTTCTTTATATTTAGTTCAATCTATTTCAGTTTAGTTTAATTTAGTTTAGTCGTATAATTGGCTAATGAACCATAACCACTTATTGGAGATTCGCTATCAATATCCAATTGATCCGTAATTTAAACTTTTAATAAACTTTAAATATGATTACTCCAAAACTACGATATTGGTAAAAATCAGCTTTGTTACCTAGAAGCTCAACAGTAGTCCATTGCTTTAACTCAAGTTATCTTCAAGTTGTTCTAGACTCTAGACTGCCCTGATAGGTTTGTTGGAAAACCCTGTCAAAGGCTGCCTCAGATGCTGGGCTGCTGTCCAGTGCCATGTGCTATGATTTGCACACCAGCAGCCCAGCATACCGCTCAAAATGTAAACGCGCTCACACTACAAACCCACTCATCCCAATGTTAAGCTGCCAGCACAGGATCATCACAAAAAGTCGGCGCCAGTTTAGGGATTTTGGCTGCTTAAATGGCTGCACACCTGCACGATACTGCGGTTGCTCCAACTAATTATGTATCACTAACTTTTATGGCCAGTCTAATGCAAGCTTCGGCGTCACCCGCACACTGTCAATGAGTAAATGTTAACCTGCCCATCCAAAATCTGGTGGTCTGGTTTTGTTCTTAATTCTAACCGCTTTTCTGTTTCTTCTTCTTTACCACACACTTAACTGTCCCAGGTTTTCAAGCTGATTGTTTGATTTCAATCTCAATTTCTGGTCAACTTATTTTGTGTGCTTTCATTGTTTAATTGTAAGTGTTTGCTTGGTCAAGATATGGAGGTGTTTTTTTGTGTTCTTTGTGCGATGGGCATCTAGGGCGGGTTTATTAGATGGTGGTATTAATAGGTCTGCATTGAGTTCGGGCAGGATGATGCCGTTTAGTAGATTCATATTCAAGTGTTAAACAATTAATATTTATTTTGATATTTTCGAATTGATAGTGATGATTAACAATCTGGCCCAGTTGGTAGAGCTTTCAAACCTCTAGTAAGTTGTTACCTATATGTAGGTCGGCGGTGATGATGAACATGCCGGCATATCCAGCAGGTGTTTGAAATCAATCAATCAATACCAATACCAATGTTGTCAATGTAAATGCCAATTCGAATGGCAAAAGTTAAATCAAACCAATTTAGATGATGATGCACATTCAATTCCTTGTTATACCCCATATTAGTTACAAGATGTTGATATACTAACAACCAGAACCAAAAAGAATCATTAGATAGTCAGAATGGAAATTGATCCTTTGGACGTGTCATTGTCATCAGGTCCTTCGTCACCTGTGGCCTCTTCCTTCTCTTCTGCCAACAGTTTCCCCTTTGATGTGTCACCCAGACAAAAGTTGAAGCATAGAAGAGCATTAAGTGGTATCACACCTAGAGAATTGAAGTTTATCGATTCGGTTATTCCTTTAAAGTCAAGAGAACAGTGGAAGAAGTTTGCTATTCGTGATATCCGATCCAAGGAAGCTTTCCAAGCTGAGTTTGTCCGACACGTCGAGACTACTTTAGGACGATCCTTGTTCAACTGTGATGAATTGGCTGCTTATCAAGCTGCTGCTAGAGCTGTTAAGACTAGTTTGATTGTTCAATGGAACAAGACTCAACAAAAACACACCTCGGTTGATCCTAAGAGAGTCTACTACTTGTCTTTGGAATTTTTAATGGGAAGAGCTATGGATAATGCCTTGTTGAACACTGATCTCAAAGCCTCAACTACCGAAGGTTTAGCAGAGTTTGGTTTCCGAATGGAGGATGTTTTAGAGAAGGAACCCGATGCTGGTCTTGGTAATGGTGGTCTTGGTAGATTAGCTGCTTGTTTCATCGATTCTTTGACTACCTCTAACTATCCTGCCTGGGGTTACGGTATCCAGTATCAATATGGTATTTTCCAACAAAAGATTATTGATGGTTACCAAGTTGAACAACCAGACTATTGGTTAGCTTACTCCAATCCATGGGAGATTCCTAGAAGAGAAATCGGTGTCGATGTCATGTTCTACGGTTACGTCCAAAGAACTGCCGATAGTGAAGGTGAAGTCACCAAGGCTTGGGTCGGTGGTGACTTTGTTAGAGCTGTTGCTCATGATATGCCTATTCCTGGTTATAAGACTGAGAATGTGAATAACTTGAGATTGTGGTCTTCTGAACCTCATGTTGAATTTGACTTTAGTAAGTTCAATGAAGGTAACTATTCTCAAGCTGTTAGTGAACAAGTTAGTGCTGAAACCATTTCTTCTGTATTGTACCCCAACGATAATTTCTATTCTGGAAAGGAATTGCGTCTTAAGCAACAATACTTTTGGGTCGCTGCCTCTTTAAGTGATATTGTTAGAAGATTCAAGAAGTCTAGAAGACCCTGGAGAGAGTTTTCCGACCAAGTAGCTATCCAATTGAACGACACTCACCCTACTTTAGCTATTGTTGAGTTGATGAGAATATTTATTGACAGAGAAGGTCTTGCTTGGGATGCTGCTTGGGATATTGTTACCAAGACTTTTGCCTACACTAATCACACTGTCTTACCCGAAGCTTTGGAGAAGTGGTCTGTTGATGTTATGGGTCATTTGCTTCCTAGACACTTAGAGATTATTTATGATATCAACTTGTACTTTTTGCAAGAAGTTGAGAAGAAATACCCCAAGGATCGTGATTTATTAACTAGAGTCTCTATCATTGAGGAGAGTTCTCCTAAGCAAGTTAGAATGGCCTATCTTGCCATTATTGGTTCTCACAAGGTCAATGGTGTTGCTGAGCTTCACTCTGAGTTGATTAGAACCACTATTTTCAAGGATTTTGTCCAGATCTATGGTCCTGATAAGTTCTTAAATGTTACTAATGGTATTACTCCTCGTCGTTGGTTGTTACAAGCTAACCCTGACTTGGCTTCTCTTATTGCTGAAAAGATCGGTAACTTTGATTACCTTAAGGATCTCGATAAGCTCAAGATTATTGAAAAGTTTGCTCACGACAAAAATTTTCAAGCCAAGTGGGATGCTATCAAGACTGCGAACAAGGCTAAGTTGGCTCACTTGATCAAGGGTCAATCTGGTATCGAGCTTAACCCTCATGCTTTGTTTGATGTTCAAGTCAAGAGAATTCACGAGTATAAGCGTCAACAAATGAATATTTTTGGTGTTATCTATAGATACCTTCAACTCAAGAAATTGAGTGCCGAAGAGAAGAAGAAGGTTGTTCCCAGAGCTAGTATTTTTGGTGGTAAGAGTGCTCCTGGCTACTACATGGCTAAGGTTATCATTAAGTTGATCAACAGTGTTGCCGATGTTGTTAACAGTGATAAGGATGTTGAAAACTTGCTGCAAGTCTGCTATGTTGAAGATTACAATGTTTCCAAGGCTGAAATTATTATCCCTGCCTCTGATATTAGCGAGCATATTTCAACTGCTGGTACTGAAGCTTCAGGTACCAGTAATATGAAGTTTGTGTTAAACGGTGGTCTTATTATTGGTACTGTTGACGGTGCCAATATTGAGATTTCTCGTGAGGTTGGTGAAGAGAACATGTTCATGTTCGGTCATCTTGCTGAGGCTGTAGAGGACATCAGATTCGATCATACCTACCACGGTGTTAACTTGAACTCCAAGCTTGCTGAGGTTTTCAACTACATTAACAGTGGTGCTTTGGGTGATCCTGTCATCTACAGTGGTTTGATCAATTCCATTACTTCTGGTGACCACTACCTTGTTAGTGATGACTTTGACTCTTATTTGGATGCTCAAGCTAGAGTTGACAAGGCATTCGTTGACAAGGATACTTGGATCTCCAAGAGTATCACTGTTGTTGCCAATATGGGTTTCTTTAGTTCTGACAGAGCTATTGATGAATATGCTGAGACCATTTGGAACATTGAGCCTGTTCCAGTCACTTCTGCTGATGATATTTAAATTCTGTGAAAATCTTCTCTTTCTATTATTATTATAAAAATATACTTACCTTAAATGTTTATGTAATAATCTAATAAAAATGATTTAAATTATTTAGCTGATCCAATGGTATTTCCTACTGTGTAATTTAATGTATTCTAGAGTTTATCGGCCGTACTCACTCAACAGCACCTCACAGATAAGCGAAAGAGAAACCCAGGTTTAAAGTATAGCTATAAGTGTCTAATAGAATTATTTTATTATATATAATTAAATTCGAAATTCTGTTTGGAAGTTTTAGTGATTTAAATAATTCCCCTGAATTCGTTGTGTCAAATCTTAGAAACCAACTTGACAAGCCGCATCCCATTGTAGAAAATTAACCTAATCGACGATTGTTTCTTCAGGGTTCTGTGATTTTGGTGATCTGGATTTTTCATCACGTCTTTATTAAGCCACGGAATTACAAAATGGTAAGTCGCAAATGGGAATGGAAATGAATCTCCGAGGTTCATTTTTATTTATAGTAAGGTCAATAATCTAACAATTATATAGTCTGTTCCAATTTTCGGTGACGAAGTTACAGAAGAGCGCGGTGAAAACGCTCGTTTATCAGCATTTGTTGGCGCCATCGCAGTTGGTGATTTGGTCAAGTCAACTTTAGGACCTAAAGGAATGGACAAATTGTTACAGTCATCTACTACTGCTAATTCATTAGTTACCAATGATGGTGCTACCATCCTTAAATCAATTCCCTTCAATAACCCTGCTGCCAAGGTTTTAGTTAATATCTCACAAGTACAAGACGACGAAGTTGGAGATGGTACTACTTCAGTAACTGTTTTAGCAGCTGAGCTCTTAAGAGAAGCTGAAAAGCTTGTTGATAGAAAGATTCATCCTCAAACCATCATTGAGGGCTACCGAGTTGCAAGCAAAGCTGCTATTGAAGCATTAGAGAGATCAGCTGTCGACAGATCAAAAGATGCAGAATTATTCCGAAATGATTTATTAGCTATCGCCAAGACTACCCTTAGTTCTAAGGTTTTAAATCAAGATAAGGAGCAATTTGCTAACCTTGCTGTTGATGCTATTTTGAGATTAAAGGGTTCTACTAACCTTGAACAAATTCAAATTATTAAGAAAGTGGGAGGAAAGTTAAGCGATTCATACCTTGATGAAGGTTTCATTCTTGACAAAAAGTTCGGTGTCAAGCAACCTAAGAAGATTACTAATGCTAAGATTCTTATTGCTAATACCCCTATGGATACTGATAAGGTTAAGATTTTTGGTGCCAAGTTCAAGGTTGACTCTACTAGTAAATTAGCAGAGCTTGAAAAGGCCGAGAAAGAGAAGATGAAAGCTAAGGTTGAAAAAATTAAGGCCCATGGTATCAACTGTTTTGTTAATAGACAGCTCATTTATGACTGGCCTGAGCAATTGTTTACTGAAGCTGGCATTAGTTCCATTGCTCATGCCGACTTTGTTGGTGTTGAACGATTAGCTGCCGTTACGGGTGGTGAAGTTGTTTCTACTTTCGATCATCCTGAACTCGTCAAGTTTGGTCATTGTGACTCTATTGAAGAAGTAATAATTGGAGAAGATACCATGATCAAGTTCTCTGGTGTCGGTGCTGGTGAGGCCTGTACTATTGTTTTAAGAGGTGCTACTGAGCAATTATTAGAAGAGGCTGATAGATCTCTCCATGATGCTCTTGCTGTCCTCTCTCAAACTACTCAAGAACCTAGAACTACCCTTGGTGGTGGTTGTGCAGAGATGCTCATGTCTAGAGCTGTTGAATCTGCTGCTCAAAACGAGCAAGGTAAGACTGCCCTTGCTGTCGAGGCTTTTGCTACTGCTTTAAGACAACTACCTACCATCTTAGCTGATAACGCTGGTTTTGATTCTAGTGAACTTGTTGCCAAGTTAAGATCTGCTGTTTATAATGGAATGACTACTAGTGGATTAGACTTAGATAATGGTAAGATTGCTGATATGAGAGAACGGGGTATTGTTGAAAGTTTCAAGCTTAAGAGAGCTGTTGTTTCCAGTGCTTCAGAAGCTGCTGAATTACTTTTACGTGTGGATAATATTATTCGAGCCAAGCCTCGAACTGCTGATAGACGAATGTAGTTTCTGTAGATATTAATTAACATAAAAAAATCATTTATCTTTAAATTATAATTTTTTTTTCTTACAGTAGTGTACGGTAACTTAACTTAACGGTCAACTTACTGTTACTGGTTAAAGTTACATGATCTGGCTATAAAATTAATTCAGCCGCAGATTTCCTGAGCCTTTATACAGAATCAGACGTAACTTTTTAACTTTTTGACTTCATCACATCACTGAAAACAAATTATTATGTCTGAAGCTGATGAGTTGGAAGAATTTAAGCAACAGTTAATTGTTGTTGAAGAAGATCTCCAAAGTGACCCTACTAATGAGTCACTTCTGAGTCTGAAGGTAGAGCTCAAAGATATCATTTCTCTTCTAGAACAAACTTTAGGACTAACCACAGTAACTCCATCTAATGATGATGCTAAGGAAGATAGCGATAGAAAGGTAGAAAACGAGGCAAGTTTGGTCAGTAAAGGAGATGAACAAGTTGCTTCTATACCTCCATCTGGTACCAACTCACCAGTCTCTGGCAAAGTCAACCCACCACCACCACCGCCTCCGCTAACTTCAAAAAACACAACCTCTCAGTATAAAGTCGGCGATTTTGTGCTTGCACGTTGGTTATCTGGAGATAAACAATTTTATCGTGCAAAGGTCACTGCTATTACTGGTTCTTCGGAGAATCCTATTTATACTGTTAAGCTTGTGAATCAAAATGTGGTGGAGACGCTTAGAAAAGATGGTGTTCGACCTATTAAGAACAACGCCCCCAGTGTTGCTGATAGTTCCAAGAGAAGCTCAAGTCCGGAGGTAAATCCTGGTCCAAATAAAAAGATTAAACCTGATGGATCTACGGATAAACCAAAGCATTTGCCATCCCAGGCACAGATTCTAGATAGAGGTAAAAATAAATGGCAAGATTTCAATAAAAAGGGCGTGAAGTTAGGAAAAGGCGTTAAAGCCAAAAAGCTGGGAGAAAATTCTATATTCAGGTCTCCTGACGATGCTCTAGGTCGAGTGGGATTTACAAGCAAAAAGCCTTCAACTAAAAGCAAACCTGCATTTGATTCTAGAACTAGATTAAACTGATTAATGATGTTACGAACCTAATTATAGAAATTAGAAACGAAAAAAAGGAATAAATATATATTTAAATAAATAATATGACTAATTAGAATAAATAAATAATGCAAATAAATAAGGTTAATCATTAAACTCGAGGGAGATTGGGAAGTTTTCCACTTTCAATATCTTCAATTTCTTGACGAGTCTTTTCGAGCAGCGACTCTACAACACCATAGGATAATTTTGATTTTGGAGTACTACCATACAATAAACTGCGGAAAAAGCTTCCATATTTGGCATCGATTTCAGCAGACGAGGCATTTTCAATAAACAGGCGCTCTCTGTCCAAATTTTGTCGTTGCTTTTTAACTTTCTTAGGAGGTGGGTTGCTAGGATACTCATAAATTATATCATCATCAGATAATAAACCATTGTCTGTGGTCAGATCTATATACATAGATTCAGACAAATCCGAGCTCTCATCTATTTCATCCATATCCAGGCCCGGCAAGGGATCCAAATCAAGCTTTCCGAAGTGATAATATTGGCCATCATGCCCAAAACTCTCTTCTACACCAGATACTGCAAGCCAGATATCTTTCAACTTGGAATCATTCAAATCATCTGAATACAAATCTGAGCTATTATCATTAGAGGATCTATAATTCTGACTAATAACATTTTTTGCCTCAGGTAAATCTTGTTGGACAATAGTATTGTTCTTATCATCAATCTTAGGCCGTTGCAAAATTGTAATTTTCCCCTTCGGATACAATGTTTTGTCTGTTTTCTTTGAACCATCACTAGAACTTGCTCTTCGAGTCAGTATCTTAGGCGGTGCTGAGCCTAGGTGAATTTCCTGCAAACTTTCAGCTTTTTTGATAGCTTCAGGGTTTACTGACGGTTTGTGAATCTTAACCGAAGTCATAGAAGCTCTTGAAGCAGCCTTTTTGCTTGGTACTAACTCCCCACTAACAACAGTATTATCAGGCCGTTGGAGGATCTTGCGCTGCCCGTATTTGCTGAGAGCAGCAGCTTTCCCTAGTTCAACACTATTGCCTTCTCCATTATCCATTTCGCTATCAAGTGCTATAGCGATTAATTTTCCGGCATGTTTCGTATCTTTCAGCTGCTGTAGTTCTTCCTTTTGACTACTAAAATTATTTGAAATCTGATCTTCAATATTTTTTCCAATATCAGATTTATTGGGAATGTCATCCTCAATGTCAATAGAAGAAACGTCTCCTTTAGCCAAGGAGTTCTTTCCCTCTTTAACAGCTTCTACAATTGGTATAAACTTTTCTTCTTCAATAGATGAAACCATTGAGTCGGGTTTCATCATTTCAGTATCTTCTGCAATTGAACTTTCTTTCTTGGCAGACGCAACAATGGAAGCAGCTCTTCCCATTTTGCTAGTCTCTATGTTTGAGACAGAGTTCACGGACTTGACGTCTTTGGGAGCATCGGCTGAAGGAATATTCTGAGTCTGACTCACTTTCTTGGCTGGTGGTGTTGTATCTTGAAGAGGCTCCGTTACACTAGTAGAGATGGATTCAGAGATTGCAACTGAAGTAGTAGGTTCTTCAATTGAAGCGAAGCCTTTAAGCAACATTGGGCCAACAGAAGACTTCTTCGATTGGGTTTTCTGAATAGATTCAGTATTCTTAGTTAGAACAACTTCTTCAATTGTTACTTGTTCGACAGTAGACTTCAATTCTTCGTTATTGCAATAATCTGAAAAAGAGCCTATATCTTTAGTATCAAGCGACTCCAACGTCTTAGAAACCTTGTTTACATCAATTTTCGTAGTTGACTCAGAATTATCATCAGAAGCAGATATCTCATTAATAGCAGAAACAGCTGACATAGATGCCTTTCGTGGCATGCTGAATTCAAATTCTGATCGAGTAGAGCTTCGACGGCTAGAAGCGGCTCTTTGATCAAGGGAATCATGATCTTCGTCATCATCGTGCTTTTGAACTCTGAACACAACCTGCATACCTTCCCGAGCTTTCAGACTTTCATCCATCAACATCTGCTGCTCTAATTTCTTTTTCTGTCTTCTACTGAGCTTCTTTTCGACTACTGGTTCGGGCTTAGACCTAAGTTTTTGCACCTTAGTATTTTTTGGAGAAACAACATCAGAAACAGATTTAGAACCTTTCTTCGATTCATTTGCATCTTTATTAGAGAAGTCTGCTTCAATTTCTTCAACAAATTTCATCTCCAAACCAAGAGGAGCTACAGATGCGGAAGACGGCTTGTTGTTTCCTGTAATAAGAGACAATAAATTCTCTTCGTCTTCAGTGACAGGCATATTGTCATGAAGACCAGGAGGAGGAACCACTGATATTTGCAGATCATTTTGAAATCCATCGTGGTCCTCAGTTGTTGGAATAGCTTCCGATGAGGGTTGAATTCCTGGAGGTCCAGGAGGACCATGAAACATTGGAGGATATGCTACTAATGGAGGAGGCACCATATAAGGCGCTACGGCTCCCTGGGGACCAATAAATGGAGGTATGTACATAGGTGGTGGCATTGGAACAAGCAATGAAGGCAGCATCATCTCCATGGGATTAGCAGGAGGACGCAACTTACCTTCAATCAGCTTATCATCTTTATCTGTATCTACTTCCGATACAAAAGCTTCGATAGAGCCATCAACATGGGCCAAATCAATTAATTCATCTGTAGTTAGAAAAATATCAACAAATAAATATTCTAGTAAGTCTACGTGGTTCTGGGTCAGTCTCCTATTTTTTTTCTGATATTCAAGATGCTAGACGTTATATACAAGGAGTAAACATTATAAAGTACAAATAAATAAAGCATGTTAAATGCTTTCCTCTCTTTTTATCGTAAAGTTTGTAGGTTGAGATCCATAATATAATTGGTCAACCTACTTAAAATAATACTTTATCTCCCCGCATATGTATTTTCACAATGAAATCAAAAGAAAAGAACAAAAAAATCCAAAAAAAAAAAAAAAAAGGAAAAAAGAAAGCGAATAAATAAGTAATCCCAATTGCTGCTGTACGACTTTGAAAACATTTTAAAATAATAATAATAATAATAATAATAGGATAAACTTAACCACTGAACCTGTAGAATAACCAAGAATAAAAATCATTTCCATACTAACCTTGAGCTTGAAACAAGTTTTCAGAATTTCCCTGTAAGGTCTCTTGAAGTCCTGATAGTTAGATTCTGGAAAGACTCAAAACTTGGCTTATTTATTCTCACCTCTGTTTCCACCGTTCATAAGGTGGGCTAAAAGCTCTTGGCTATTCTGGTTATGAGCAGGTAACCCAGAAAAAAGGCCAGGAGGAGAAGCAGTTGTAGGCTTTTCCTCATAATTTGGGGGTTGGACAGACTGTTTAAGTTGAACTTGATCAAAATTTTGTCCTTCACCTAAAGTTAAAATATTGTTTCCAATCTTGTTACCACAACCTAAACCACCACTCTTGTTAAAAGTAGCAAATAAAGAAGAAAAGCTGGCAGCACTAACTGAATTCTGTTGTTGTTGCTTAGTAGTTGCAGACTTTGAGAAGGAAAAGAATGGAGGGAGAACCTTCTTCTTATAGTCATCTTCATTCAAAACATTGGACGAAAAGACAAAATGGAAAGAGCCTTGAGACAAAGTTTCCAAAGTCTCATTGATCAACTTGACAGCAGGGTCAACAGTAGGTGGTTCCGGGTTGGGCATTAGGTGAGGAGGTAAAACATCGGGGTTAACGAGCTTGGGAGGAGAGGCAACAGTTGGACTTGGGGTAGCAGGCTTTGGGTTAGAAAGGTTAAGCTTTGGTACAGCAGTAGTTGGGGAAGGCTTGTGAGCCCATGAAACCGAAGCAGGTAAAGCAGGGGCATCATGAACGGGCGCAGATGAAGCGGTAGACGAGGTGTTAACAACAGTAGCGTGTCCAGAAATAGCAGGAGTAGACACCGCAGAAGTATTTCCACCATCAGAAGAGTCTCTATCATTACCATCAACAGAACCAGGTTTGCTGTTGAGGGCACGACTAGCGGGACGTTGGATACCGCCTTGTCTAGCAGCATGTTGAATGGTTGACAGATCTTGACGACTATAAGAGTCAGCTTCCTCTCCTGGTTCATGCAAAAACATACAATTAGGATTAGGACAAGGTTGTCCTCTAAGGTAAGAAGAACAATACTTGGTAGTACCATAAGCAGCTCTCAAGTATTTACCATCATTGATGGAACCATCAACAGCAGCAATGCATCTTGCAGCATCCTCTTTACGAGCAAATGTAACATAAACCCCAAGACCAGGGTTACCGTTGGCATTATTTCGTCTGTTGATAACAATTTTTTGAATTTTACCATATTGACCAAAGAATTGATCACCACGAAGAGTATTATGCAATTCTTCAGTTGGGATATTGGGATTGAGGCCAATTACGTAAACAAGGTTCTTTTGAATCACTCTCATACCTGACAAATGCTTCTTGGAAGCTTGTTGTTGTTCAGTCTCCTTCTTTTCCCGTTCACGTTGCTTTCGTTCCTTCTCTTTACGAGCTTGACGAAGGTGATCTCGTTTCCATTCTTCTGGGGTAATCATTCGATATTCGACATTCTCATCATCATAAGGACGACGACAAGCAGGACACCTACCATTTAATTGAGGATTTTGTCGGATATTATTATAACAGAATTGACACACTTGATATCCACAAGGACATGGTCGGAAATTTTTATCCGATAAATCCATTTCCTCCACACATAATGGGCAGAGTTCTTCTTCGTCATCAGAGATGAACGAATCTCCGGCTGGGGGCATCACCATGGTTATGTGATTTTTTTTAATTGAAACAAAAAACTAATAAAATAGTAAAAGATTGAATGGTTTCTATAATTCTAAAACTATAAATAGTTTAGAGCTTAATAAATATTCGTTCTTTTAGCTTTTAATAATTTTCTTTTTTGTGATTTGTAGGGGTACAACTTATAATACGTCACAAAATGGGTAGTTGTATATTGAAAAACAAGAAAAGAATAAAATAGGGTTTCTATGCACGCAACCGGTGGGACATTTATGCGGGTTCAGTCACATGACCTATTTTTCTGCCGTGCGGTCGACTAGAGAGCCAATCATAATTGACCCGTTTTAAGTGCATTTTGTTTAAACATTGGAAAATTCAAGGTTCAAAAACACTAAACCTGCAAATTCCAAGCGTTTTAAAACGAGTCGGTTTTGTGTCTATTTGTTTTGGGGATTTTTTTTATTGATCGACTCAAAGGACCAAAATAAAATATAAAATAAAAAATATGTTTCGACCAATTCGTGCAAGCTCTTTGAGGGCTATTAGAATGAGTGGAGTTCGAAACTTCAACAGTTCAAGATCTATGTTGAAGCCCATTCAAGATACTCCCGAGGGACTTCAAGATCTCAGAAGTCTTCCTAGAGTTAAGCCTGAAGATGCTCTTAAGGCCGACATTGTCAACCCTGCCGACAAATACTTGGAACATGTTGAAGAATTACATAACTACGGAAAGTACTTGATGACCAGTTTGCCTAAATATATCCAAAAGTTTTCAGTTTGGAAGGATGAATTGACTATTTATATTGCTCCTAGTGCTGTTGAGCCCGTTTTTAGTTTCCTCAAGTTCCACACTGCTTCTCAATTCAAGTCTGTAATGGATATCACTGGTGTCGATATCCCTAGTAGAGTCAACCGATTCGAAGTTGTCTATAACTTATTATCAGTTCGACACAATGCTCGATTAAGAGTCAAGACATATGCTTCTGAGACCACCCCAGTCCCAAGTCTTGCTAGACTTTTCGAAGGTACCAATTGGTATGAAAGAGAAACTTATGATATGTTTGGTATCTTCTTTGAAGGCCACCCCGATTTGAGAAGAATCTTAACTGACTACGGTTTCGAGGGTTACCCATTAAGAAAGGATTTCCCCTTGACTGGTTACACAGAAGTTAGATATGATGAAGAAAAGCGAAGAGTTGTTTATGAACCATTAGAGTTGACTCAAGCATTTAGAAACTTTTCTGCTGGTTCCACTGCCTGGGAACCAGTTGGACCAGGCCGTGATGACAGACCTGAATCCTTCAAGCTTCCTACTCCTAAGCCTGAAGAGAAGGAGGAAGAACCCAAGAAATAATTTTTAGCATATGTTTTTAAAGCCATATATAATAGATCACCATTTTGATTCTTTTACTGTGTTTGACTGTAAACTAAATTTATTTAAATAATGTGCAAAAAAAAAAAAAAAAAAATAAAAATAAAAAATAAAAAAACAAAGATAATCATAAGCTACTCTGTATTAAGTAACATTAAACTGAAAACTGAAATAAACAACTTGTCTAGCTAACGGCAGCGAGTTGTGCTCTCAAGTCAGCTAATTCAGACTCCTTCTTCCTCTTGTGGTCTTGCAACATGGCAATTTGTTGAGCCATCAATTCTACTTCCTCTTCAGACTCCTTAAGATCAGCTCCTGAGCCAGTACTGACCTTTCCAGATCTGAGCTGCAACAATTGCTTTTCTTTGTAATCTAATAATTGTTCGAGTTCTCTACGAATAAGAGCAGACTTGGAACTTCCATAATCATCAATACCCTTCTTTCTTCTTTCAGAAGCTTGTTCAGCATCTTGAATAAGCTTTTCCAAATCTGCTAACTCTCTCTTCAAACGTACCTCTTCCCAATCAGTATCCTTGGTGGAAGAAAAGTCAGTACCAGAAGTTTGATAACCAGAAGATCGGCCCGCAAGACCTAATCTTGATAAATAAGATTCAGCAAATTGAGATTTTTTCGAGGTGGTAGTGTTAGCATCAGAGTTACTACTACCAGGTCTGTTAATTATAGACTGCTTGGAATTCAAGCTATATTCAGGCTTTGATTTCTCAAAAGTAGCTCTTAGAGATGCTGGTACAGTACGAGGAATTCGAACCCCCTTGGATCGATTATTAAGAATATGTAGGAATACAATACATTGGTCTTTGTCAATTTTCTCATCAGATCTAGGATTTACCAAATTCCAAGCAGATCGAACATCTGTATCAGGTACATTTGACAAACTTTGGTATAATTCGGTTAAAGACTCAAATGATACCATACCATGGTAATCAGAGTTAGCAGTATATATACTAGTATAAGATTGTCTGTCAGTAGGAGAGATATACCAGTCAAAGTCAGTTGAAAGACCCAATTCATCATCATCATATTGAAGAGATGCAGTAGGACTGGGGCCGTTGTTATTTGACTTTAAAGCGTTGTTGGCGGCAACCAAATGAGCTTTGCTGGAAGGAATCAACCATTCAGGCAATTGATCAGGAATACTAGTGGCAGTACCATTAATCAAGTCAAATATTAATCTCATAGCAATGCAGAATTCTTCAAAATCAAGGTTTCCATCTGCGTCAACATCAGATAAATCCCAAATCTTTTCTAAATCTGGGTCTGACAATTGCGAGTTCTTTAATACTCCAGCGACTTTGTCTCCCGACAGTAACCCTCCGACAGGGTTTAAACCAGAGAAAATCTCCCAGTATTTATTAATTTCCCAATCTTGAAACTTAGACATAATGAATTATCTGTAATAATACAACAAACAGCTCTGCTAGTATTGAAACAGAAAGATATATAGGGACGGTAATGGTTAAGTAGGCTTGACTTGGGCTGGCTATGTTGGATGTGGGTTTGGGCTAATCTTGAGGCTCGGAACTACCAGACGATTACGAAATGATTAAACCGAACAATTCTTAGTTAATTTTTAGGTAATAAGTTGATAAATTTATGATTTATCTACTACAATCAAAAGCAAATTAAATTAGACAGAAAAAATAGAGGTTCTATAAATTTAATGGATTATTCATTTCAGCATCCGTTGTCCATAGCTATGTATAGTAGAGACTACTATTATTACTAACATATAGAGCATAATAAAACAAAAACAAGATATAAACTAACAACTTTACAAAAAAAAAAAATAAAAACTTGAAAAAAAGACTAAATCCAAAACAGGGCAGTAAAATTAGCAATAAAACCAACCATATGCAACTAATGAAGGGAGATATTCAAATATCAAACCACCCATTCTAGATTTTATTTCATCAAAGTCCGTTAGTTTAAGTTCTCTTTTTGATATTAGTAGCAAGCCATTCAAGACCCTCATAAAGACCATCACCGGAAGTAGCACAAGTGGCTTGGATATACCAAGCTCTTTGTCTAAGAGAGTGCAAACCGAGCTTTTCAGTGATTTCGGCAGCGTTCATGGCGTTAGGAAGATCTTGCTTGTTAGCGAAAACAAGTAATAAGGCATCTCTCAGCTCATCTTCGTTAAGCATTCTTTGCAATTCCTCTCTAGCCTCACCCATACGGTCACGATCGTTGGAGTCGACAACAAAAATAATACCTTGAGTGTTTTGGAAGTAGTGTCTCCACAAAGGTCTAATCTTGTCTTGTCCACCGACATCCCAAACGGTGAAAGAGATGTTCTTGTATTCGACGGTCTCGACGTTGAAACCAATGGTAGGAATGGTGGTGACGATTTCACCAAGCTTAAGTTTATAAAGGATGGTAGTCTTACCGGCGGCATCAAGACCAACCATAAGAATACGCATTTCCTTTCGGCCAAAGAGGCCTTGAAGCAATTTTGAAATAGATAATCCCATCTTTTTTAGTTAGTTTTACCACAGATAAATAAAATAAAGTTTGTTTGTTTGTTTGTTTTTTTTTTTAATTTTGATAATGATTTTAGAATATTTTGCTCACACATGTTAACAAAAAGATCAACCAATCTTAGGTAAACCACCTACCGGGATTTTCCCATTAAATAATTACATCAACGAAATTTCAATATTTTCACGCTCGTTCTATTTGGAATTGATACCCTCTTGACCCTAGAAAGGATCAGCTTATATCAAAAAATTTATCAAAGTTTACCAAAACTTTTAACGACATCCATTAATAATTCGAGACATGCTTATTTTGTTTCGTTTTATTTAATCATTTAATCGCTCTTATGTCGCTAAATCCTTTAATAATTGATAGATACTATCGACATGATAACGCGTTTTCGGAAGCTATAAAATTGCATCTTCCTAGGAGGAAAAAAAATAACAACCCTTTCTCAGCAATTTCCAACCCGGTTATCCTCGTATCAGTCAACAATAGATTGCAAAAAATTCTATAATCAATTCAATCGGGTGCCGTTTATAAACTTACCTTGAATATACAGGTGTTTTTAGGTGTTGGCTTGTTTAAATTAGAAGGATCCTAAATAAAATGCCAGCGAAGAAGGTTGAAGAGAGGTTAAAGTGGGAGGCGCCAATAGATTTTGTGTTGTGGTGTGCTGTTATTATTATGACTTGCGCCAGGCTCAGCAGTCACCCTGAAGACGGGACTTTGGAAAAATGCAAAAAATATGACAAGCGTCTACAGCGCTAAATACGGAATACGCATCTATCCTTAACCCTCAGGAGTAACAAAGCACACCAAGGCTTATCATTATACTTTCTAGTTGATTGTTAGATTTATTGATGTGGTGATTTATTGATGTAGCTTATTTAGTCGGTTAATAATAAGTTTAGTCAGGCAGCTGCTATTACGTTAACATTATTAATAATATTGTTTAATATAAGTTAAGCCCAGGTACATATTTGTGTGCAGTGCATCACTGCAATTTGTAGGCTTAACTACTAGTCGCAAGTTAGGCTTAAGTTAATTACTTGTATTTACAGCGTTTATAATTTACATTAGTACTAACTTACTATCAAGTTCAAGTCTCTTCTAAGAATAAAAGTTCACAAATATATATATAGCTTTTAGTGAGGCAGAATCAGGGGGTCTGGGACTTATTATATATAAAATATAGGCCACCAAACTTCAATCACACAATGATCAGCACTTTAGTGTTAAAACGCCTGTTTCATCAAAAACTATGGCTTAGTAAATTTGAGTAAAAAGTCATAAATGGGATGTAACTAAAATTTCTTCTCGTCAAAGTATTCAAAGCCATAATCTCCTCGCTTTGTTTTTTTCTTTTTCCTTACTGGTCGTCATCACTTTAAACACTTTTCTACCAAACTTAGTATTGCTTTATCATGCCAATATTATATGCACGTTAATAATTGTCCAGTTCAGTTACCTAGGTTAAATTACGCGCGCATCCTACATGTAAGTTGAGGGTGCTACGTGAACCTCCTGAAGTTAGGGGTAAATAGGCCTAACCTCGAAAATGCCTGAACTAGTTAACTTAACAGATAAGGCGGTGCAGAAAATGCTAACTACTTAAAGCTAACTTTACAGAATTTTAACAAAATCGCGTCGAGTAGATTGCTTAAATTAGTAGATTTATAATTTGAAGATATGGCTTATATAAGAAGTTGAAAGATTAACAATTAAAAATAATCCGATCGTTATTCACTCTATAAAATTATTGAAGACACAACTAATCCATATATTTAAAAACAAACTACGGTGAGGGCTTTTTAGTTTGACGCTGGTATCCTGCTTTATGCTAGAATTCATATTACTGTTAATCTAAAGTTAACAGGTAAGCTAAGTTAACAAGTTACGGTAACTGTTAAGTTAACGTTAAGTTAACTTAGTAAAGTTAGCTGAGGGTCAGAGGCTTGGTAGCGGCCGTGCACAAGCGCTTAGTTTATGAGTTTAATTGTCCATAACAAGGATCATCTCGTCTGACTGAATGTGTATTGATGATCTTTATAAAGTTAGAGTGAGAGTAACTGAATACAGTGTATAAGCCTAACAAAGTTATATATGTAACAATTGTTACAGTAACTACGTTAACTTGTTAAGTTAACATTAACAGGGTTACAGCAGCCTAGATGAGAATATTGAAGCCGCATGACTTACGGTCAGGGTTGTAACTAAATTCTGCCTATGAATTAGGGCTACATTTAGGGCTTTATAATTGAATCATTACTGTATTAGGAAATACATTGTCCCAACGATGCCATTCAACTTTTCACTCATTGAAACATCCAAATTCAAGTTCGTATTATACGTCGACATTAACAACAACATCAGCAATGGTAAGTGGAAATACCTGTGAAACGTCAGTAAATAAAGCGATAATGAATATTAAAGATTGGATTAATATGGAATAATCGATTTGTATAAACTAAGTTGGACCGAAAATCTCGTAGTTTGATTTGACATAACTCGACGTCAAAAGTGAAGTAGATAACAACTCCAAACTATCAATAGGAAAGAAAAGAAAATGTTGAACAACCAGTTGAAGATCGAATATTCCTTATTAATTAGACGTTTGATTTAAATTTTATTGCTTTATTTTTGATTGTAACAAGGAGTAAATTCTAACATATAGGCCCCTGTCAAGACTTTTGAACTCAGAAAGAAGACCAAGACTCAACTCGAGGAGCAACTCGTTGAGCTCAAGCAAGAGCTCTCCAAGCTCAGAGTCCAAAACACTGGATCCTCTAACGTCAAGTCCAACAGAATCGGTGACGTCAGAACCTCTATTGCCAGAGTCCTCACTGTCATCAACCTCACTCAAAGACAACAACTCAGAGAGTTCTACAAGGGTAAGAAGTACATCCCCAAGGACCTCAGAGCCAAGAAGACCCGTGCTATCAGACGACGATTGACTGCTCACGAGTCTAGCCTCAAGACTCTTAAGGCCAGAAAGCAAGAGATTGCTTTCCCTCAAAGAAAGTACGCCATCAAGGCCTAAATTATTTGAGTCAAAATGTCTTCAGTTAAAACAAAAATAAAAGAAATGAACCAAAAAGAATGATCATTCGAAAAGGAAATTATCGTTTCTCTTTAGAGTTATGTATATTTTAATGCACTAGCCGAGAGGTTTATAAATTTATTATGGGACAGTTTTGTAAATAATTGTAAATTCCCAGTTCCAGGCAATCAAGAGAGATTAGTAATATTTCATGATGGAAATCATCTAAATATTTAAATAAGAAACTTTAAAAAAGTTTTATTTATTTGTTTATTTTTTTTTTTTAAAGTCTAAGTCCTAATAAGTTTTGTCAATGTCTTTACTAAATTTCAGGCTATTAACAAACTAAAAGTTTGCTAGATTATAAATCATATTATAATTTATAGGTTCTTATATTATATATACACTATTTAATTATCATGTAAAATCATTTTATGTTACATGTTGGAAAAATTACATACCGTCATTGTTGGCTATTAGAATCTGTGTTCCGGTTGTTTCTTCTAACGAGTCCTTAAGAATCAGGACTCCGACTCCTAGGAGTCCTAACTTAAAAAGTCTTAACTAACTAATGCATCCTTATAAAAGTCAACTATAACTAGTTCACTGTGAGCAGTCACTATAGGTATTGAATACTATTGAATCGTACTAATTCTACTACCAAATTTCTATTCAAATATATATTATAGATCAAAATTCAAATTACTGGGTAGATAGTTTTATTATACTTTATAATATCAAATTTATTCCACTAGTATTTTCTAAATTCAAACTATGCTTTATAGTCTAACTCCTTAATGCTTATATCCGGATATTTCAATCACGTTGATAGCACCAGCCAGTCAGCTCCTTATTAACATAAGTGGTAAGTTATGCGAAAGTGAGTTAGCATACACCCGTACCCAGACCCGTACCCAACTGGCGTCGTCAATCTAAAGCCACCAGGTCCAGAATCTCTAAGTTCCTCTACTCACGGTACTGCTCTTTTATCTATTAGTCAATTGATCACAATGGTAAGTATTTAAACAAAGAAAATTCCTCTTTAAATGGTTTATATAGACTAGTATTATATATTAAATTATTCAAACTAACCGAATTTACAGGCTGGTGCAGTTGAAAACGCTCGAAAGGTCCTTCAAAGGATTTCCCTCGATGATGATGCCAAAGAACATGAATACGGATCTATTTTCTCAGTTTCTGGTCCTGTCATTATTGCCGAGAACATGATTGGTTGTGCCATGTACGAATTGGTCAAGGTCGGTCATGACAATTTGGTTGGTGAAGTCATTAGAATTGATGGTGACAAGGCTACTATACAAGTTTACGAAGAGACTGCTGGTGTTACAGTTGGTGACCCAGTCTTGAGAACTGGTAAGCCATTATCTGTTGAATTAGGTCCTGGTTTGATGGAAACCATTTATGATGGTATTCAACGTCCTTTGAAGGCTATTCAAGAGGCTTCTCAAAGTATTTATATCCCTAGAGGTATCGACACTCCCGCCTTGAACAGAACCATTAGTTATGATTTTACTCCAAGTACTCTCAAGGTTGGTGACCACATCACTGGTGGTGATATTTTTGGTTCCGTTTATGAAAACTCTTTGGTTTCTGACCACAAGATCTTATTGCCTCCTAGAGCTAGAGGTACCATTACTCATATTGCAGAGGCTGGTTCCTACACTATTGATCAACCTATTCTTGAAGTTGAGTTTGATGGTGTTAAGTACAACTATTCTATGTTCCACAGTTGGCCTGTCAGAGTTCCTCGTCCTGTTAGTGAACGATTGACTGCTAATCATCCTCTTCTTACTGGTCAAAGAGTTCTCGATGCTTTATTCCCTTGTGTTCAAGGTGGTACCACCTGTATCCCTGGTGCTTTCGGTGCCGGTAAGACTGTCATTTCCCAATCTTTATCCAAGTACTCCAACTCTGATATCATTATTTATGTTGGTTGTGGTGAACGTGGTAACGAGATGGCTGAAGTATTGATGGAGTTTCCCGAGTTGTTTACTGAAATTAACGGTAGAAAGGAGCCTATTATGAAGCGTACTACTTTGGTTGCCAATACATCCAACATGCCTGTCGCTGCTAGAGAAGCTTCTATTTACACTGGTATTACTCTTGCTGAGTATTTCCGTGATCAAGGTAAGAATGTTTCCATGATTGCTGATTCTTCTTCTAGATGGGCCGAGGCCCTAAGAGAAATTTCTGGTCGTCTTGGAGAAATGCCTGCTGATCAAGGTTTCCCTGCATATTTGGGTGCTAAGTTGGCTTCTTTCTACGAAAGAGCTGGTCGTGCTACTGCTCTTGGTAACCCTGGAAGAGAAGGTTCAGTTTCCATTGTTGCTGCCGTCTCTCCTCCAGGTGGTGATTTCTCTGATCCTGTTACCATTTCTACTCTTGGTATTACCCAAGTTTTCTGGGGTCTCGATAAGAAGCTTGCTCAAAGAAAGCATTTCCCCTCTGTCAACACCTCTGTATCTTACTCTAAATACACTAATGTCTTAGACAAGTTCTATCAATCCAACTACCCTGAATTCCCCAGCCTTAGAGACAAGATGAAGGAAATCATTTCCAACGCTGAAGAATTGGAACAAGTCGTTCAATTAGTCGGTAAGAGTGCTTTATCTGATTCCGACAAGATTACTTTAGATGTTGCTACTCTTATCAAGGATGACTTCTTACAACAGAACGGTTACTCTACTTACGATGCATTTTGTCCTATCTGGAAGACCAACGCCATGATGAAGGCTTTTATTACTTACCACGATGAAGCCCAAAAGGCCGTTGCTTCTGGTGCATCTTGGAACAAGTTGGCTGAATCTACTGCCGATATCAAACACCAAGTTTCTTCCGCCAAATTCTTTGAGCCCAGCAAGGGTGAGACTGCTTTGAATAAGACTTTTGACAAGCTTTTCACTGATATTACTGAGAAGTTCTCTGAGGCTGCCGAGTAGATATATTAAATTTTTTAGACCGTTTTATTTCTTTTTTTAATCCCACCCCATTGTTTTTTGCGTTTTCACCATTTACTATTAACTTTTGTTTATCATTTGTTCAATATATAAATTAGTAATAATAAATAATATTACCAAAAACTGTACGAATTTATAATAATCTTCAGTATCCCAAAAATAAAAAACACATCTGAATAATCAGTGGAAGCAACTATTGTTTGTTAGTTTAAATTCAATCACTGCAGGATTTTTTTTTACTTATTCTTACCATAAGGCAGCAGAGAAATAAGAATGAGAATGCGAAGAAACTGAATTATCTTCTTCTTTTTGAGTTCGTGCATCTTCCAATTTTTGTGACTGTACTTCATCTGGATTATGAACATCCAACTTAAGATTGGGAGCATTTTCCAAGATTTCATCAATACTCGAATCATCTTTTCCTCTATGTTAGGTCTTATATAAAGATATTATTTCACTTCATAACTTCACTTACTTATCCGATTGAATTCTATGTGATCCAGCAAAGCTACGGGGACTTGATAGTCAAAAGGAACCCAGCTTTGGCTATTTTCCATACAAGAATCATCAGCAGTTGTCACACAGCCTTCAGCTATGTTTTCGTGTTCTTCAATCAAAGTTATATTGTGGTCGTTTGTCATATTTAAAGTGGTTGAAAGAAGAGTTCCTTCGTACCAGTAACTTGTTAATACATGTGAATAACACTAGCTATATAGAATACAGCCCATAATCAACCCGACACATCGCCAAGAAATGTTTATAAGAATTTGTCAGCAATTTACTACTAGAGTCTCAACCAAGTAATTAATGGGATCCTATTTAATTATATATATTTGCTAGATGTTGGTATTAAGTAGATGTTGTTATCTATGCACCCCCATCTGTGGCTGCATGTAAGACATAAAAGACTCGGTCTTCTCCATGATCCAACTTAACTTCTTAATTAATAGTTAAAATGACTGAAAAATTAGTAGATATTAGCGATTTCAAGGCATTAGATAAAAAGGATCAAATAGAAGTATTAGGTCACCTATTTGAAAAATGTGATACCCTTAATGACTTCATCTTTACTACCGTGATTGATCCTAACAGTTCAGGATGGACAAGTTATGAAGAATTGATTAAACAAGTTCGACAACAGCTGTTAAACCTTTTGAAAACAGATTCATCAGATCCAAGAGTAGCTAAAATCATTGCTGCTCATCCTCGATTAGGCGAAAAGAAGCCTCTTTCAAAGCATTCGCAATCTGAACAGCAATCGTTACAATCAAGTATTGAACCAGCCAAGTTATATGAACTTAATCAATTATATGAGAAAACATTCCCAGGACTTCGATACGTTGTGTTTGTCAATGGCAGAAGTAGAGATATTATTATGGAAAATATGAAACAAAGAATTGATAGAAATGATATTTCCTTAGAAAAACAAGAAGCATTTGGTGTAAGTACAACCACAAAAGGAACTGCGAACAGATCTAACTATAGGCAATGTGTGATATCGCATTAGATAGAGCATCTAAACTTCAATGAATAAAAAATTAATTACTTATATATTATTATATACCAAATAAAGTCATACATAAAACAGAAAGAAATATGATATCAAAGTATAAATGTTCATAACATCCCTATTACAAAAAGTAATCAGGAGTCTTTCTAGATACTGAAGGTTCGCCAGGTCTTGGAGAAGGATCATATTGTAAAAAGGTATTGTTCAAAGCTTCATCAACCTCCATAATAGCAGCTTGGTTACCACATCTGTAACAATAATTAGGAGCAGAGAAAATGGTTACAACCTGTTGTTCATGAGACCAACTATAACCCTCCATAACCAATTGATGAGCTCTAGATATTAAACTTAAATCATTAGTATGGTTGAATTGCTCGGAAATATCTTGTCCAAAAGTGAAACCAGCACCTCTGGGAGAAACACCCCAAGAGCCTCTATCATCAGGATCGGACCACAATAGATCACACATAGGACCATCATGGGGCACCTCTTGGAATCTATTCAAATCTCGAATATTATCAATGGTTTCGATATTAGGGGATAAACCTCCGTGTAAACAAAAGATCTTATTTTCAACCAATGCAGTAATGGGGAAAAAATCAAATAAATCAGTAAACATCTTCCACACATTAGCATTACCATATTTTCGTAAACATTCATCATAAAATCCATAAACTTGAGTAATTTGTCGAGACTCGTGGTTACCTCGTAAAATCGTTAATCGGCTTGGGTATCGTACCTTCATGGCAACTAAATATGATACTGACTCAACACTATAGTATCCTCTATCCACATAGTCTCCCATGAATAAGTAGTTTGTATCAGGACAAGGTCCTCCAATCTTAAATAATTCCATTAAATCATGGAATTGTCCATGAACATCTCCACAAATAGTAACTGGTGCATTGACAGGTTGGACATTTTGTTCGAATTGAAGAATATCTTTGGCCATATTACATAGACTTTGAACATCTTCTTCAGACAACGGCTTACAAGCCTCCAAGTTCTCAATCCAACTATCCAACTGGTTAAGAGATTGGCCTGTCAATTCATTGGGTCCATTTTGTCCCATAACTGGGATATCATGATATCGTTCTAAAGGGTCCACGAATTCTGGAATATGTCCATTTTCTTCTTCTTCTAATCCAATACCGGTTTCAGTAACTGCGTCTTCCATTTGTACATCAGGATCGATATCCATTCTTTTTTTTTTTTTTTTTTTTTTTTTCAAGCCTATGTTATATTCTCGTTTTCTTTTCTTAATAAAATATTAAATATAAAGAACAAACAAACAAATAAAATTTTGTCGTTGGTCTTTGTATTTGGTTAATAATAAATGATGCCGCTTATTAAGATCCAATTTTTGTAAATTCTTTTTTTCGCCTTTCTTGTTTGCTGTCGCTCAAGATTCACCAAATATTCACTTGAAACCCCTTTTATAAACACGAGAATTCCAGCCAATTAAAAATAAATTATTTTAAAAAAAAATTCACCCAAATTCACTAAAGCAATCAATTATAAATACAAGTTGATTTCCTCTTGTTTCTTTGCGTGACAATAACAATGGAGAGTGACGAAATAAAGGGCGGGCTCATTCGACTCAACTAATGTCGCTGCTGCCTTAACCTCTTTTAAGACACCCTATCCTATGGCCTAAAGTTTGGGCCAGTCCGTTTTTCTGTTGTCTTGGAAACGGCTAAGGAGGGCCGCTACGCGCGACCTGAACTGCCAACCTCAATAGGCTGATTACTGAGGTTAACTTAACCTACTTAAGCTTGATTTTCACCTTAATGGCTTTGTTGAACGTTGGCCTGATTTTGATTATTTGGTTGACCTTTTAACACTTCTCTTGATTTCTAAATTACTAATATATATCATATGACTGATTCTTTTTACTTTGGCTGTTATTCTTTATTGTTAAACCGACGTCTTTTTCTCATAATCCTGTTTATTGCAATCAATGATCGACTCCGCTTGTTGTCGATAATTTATCATAACCCTCGACCAATGCAGGGCTAAGGCAACATTTCAGGGGACTTTTCCTTCTGATCCTGTATATTAGCTACATTCTTAAGCTCTTATCTATTGTTATTATAAACGTAGAACATCCTTGTTTTTAAAGTTCAAAAAGAAGCAAAAACTTTTGGTAGATGCTCCGAAGGAGCATAGAGGTCTGTTTTTTCAGCCATAACTTAACCTTGTTGACACAGTTATACTTCAACATATTTTGTCCCCAGCCCAGCTTATGAGCTAAACATTTAGTATAGTACCTATGCCATGGTCTTTAAGACTCTTTTGTTATTCTTATATGATCTTAATTTTTTTTATGGTTTTTATGTTAAAGACTAAATTAAATCTGTTTAGCTGAATGTGCCTTATTTATACAGGGTTTATTTACTGGGTCCAATGACTTACGTTCAGTATTTAAAGTCTTACAATCTGATTCTCCTGCATGTAGAAAGCTTAAATACCTTTTATAATTATCTATGAGCTTAACCTTGAAATCTTATTATTTCATTTTATGTTAATAATACTATTAATGATTCAAAACAATAGAGATTCTTTTATTAATATAATTTGCATTTATTTAAAGTATAGAAATTAGAATTTCATCATATTAAGCTTTCAAATATATTACTAGGCTTGTAAAGCTATGACCAACTCCCATCTCTCTCATACTGCAGGAACATGGTTGGTTATACATTAGGTCTACAGCAATGGTTAAAAGGTTACATCATAGAAGACTATACCTTTTGCTTATTTATTTATATCCAGATATAGTCATATTCTTTTCTTCTTCTAACGGTTTACAGGATTTATCAAAATAAACTTTGGTGTCCAGCGTTTTTATTATGTTAGCATTGTAACATCACTTGAATAATAATGTTAGATATTAATATTATCCGCAATACAGACGAGCTTAGACAGTACAATCATCAAATATTCAGAAATAGAAAAGCCAATCCTAAAAATTCAACATTACAAAATTTATCATTCCCCCCCCCCCCCCGGATATTCTGTAATTTTATTCAGAAGTGTAGGGCGGATTCTTGCCGACAAAGAAAGTTAAACTGACTTCAGAAGTTAACTTAACGTTGACTTTACAGCAGTTAGTGGAGAGGCGTGGTTCGGAACACTGCGTCATAGCTATCTATCCCGGTCGGAACGATAATTCAGTTTTACCCTACTCAACCACTGAAAAATTGGTTCCTGGAAAATTGCTGTATTACTCTTCTTCACCTAAACGTCGGCCGATAGAATACACAATTATGCCTTCTACTTCTACAATCGTCACCTCGGTAGTAGCTGTTTCTGCTTGTAAGCTTTTTTTTTTTTTCTTTTCTTTTTATCATTCATGTCACTGTTACCTAACATATTAGTATCTTACTTGGTATACTTTGATTACCGAAGAAGAAGCTCTAAGACCTTCAGAAAGCAATTGAGAAAGACGTCAAAGAAGCACCAAAAGGCCCAAGAGGTGGCTGCTGAAGCTGGCAAATCTGAACTCAGAAGTAAGATTCACCAAATCCTTCTCGAGTCTTTAGAAAAAGATAAATTACCTGAAGGATTACAAGAGAAAGAGAAGTTCTTCGTCCAAGAAGTTTCCAAGGCTGATGATTTAATGAGTGGAGGTGAGGAGAATCATATTCCTGCCGCTTTGGCCTTTTACAGAGCCCTTAGAGTCTATCCTAGTCCTGTTGATCTCTTGTCTATCTATGACAAGTCTTTACCTGCTCCTATTTTAGAGATCTTGAGAACTATGATCGTTCTTGAACCCCCACCAGCCATTTCTTCTGTTTTGACCGGTGCTGCTGCCGCTGCTACTGCCGCCGCTGCTGCTGAAGCTACTTCTATTGAAGCCGATGTCGAGTAAATCAAGGTCGGAAAAATGAAATAAAACTCAAGATGATTTAATAATAATTATATAGAGTGAACAACCTCTAGAAAAACTTTTCTATTCTTCTTATGCTGCTGGTTACTTTAAGTTGTTCTTTGAAAACGAGGCCACGCTGCTCTATTGTATATAGTTACGATTCCATAGCACTAATTTGCCATATTAGTAATTTATTTTATTTGGTAACCAGACTTTGATAGTGTACAGTAGTTGGCATTAACTTTGCCAATATTGATTTTTGCTTGAAATATCTGGAATGAAAGACAGCAGGAAAAAGAAATTAAAAGTTCAATTTATTATATATGCTGTAGTATAATAACTGAATTAGTTGGACACAACTGATTGATTCTTGCAACTAGTGAAGTCACAGTAGTAGATTACGAATGGCTATTCTATCTGCTTAATATAGGTCATATCCATAACCTGTTAATGTTAACTTTTAATGGTTAATATCTAACAGCACCGTATGCTAGCCAAAAGCTTAACAGCAAGTTAACGTTTTTTAGCTAACCTTAGAAGGCTATTTTTGCTTGATAATAATAACTAATTATTGGGTTTATCAAGTTTTAAAGGCCCTGTTGGCTCAATCAGCCAAATATCAACTGAAACCATTTTAGACTGCAGGGGCCAGGTAGTCTCACATTTAACTAATTAGTTACAGAAGTTAGTTTCTTAGATCGACGTGAATATAATATGTAACGATACAGCAATCTTTTTGCCAAACAAAGAAATCATCGCATTAATTACCTTGCAAAACCCCATTCTACTGAATTTATCAATGAATCAATAAATGATAAAACGCGGGGAACTGAAACACCGGAAATAAATGTATGTACAATTGCTGGTTAGTGTGACGTTTTTTCTGCACCAAGCATTACTCAGAATAGTAAAAGTAGCGGCTACAATAAAGTTACATATACTACCTACGGTTAAGTTAGTTACTGGTTACTACAGTTTAGCCTAACAATTAAGATGGTAATGTTCCAGTTTTGCATATAACTGAAACGTATAGAACAGTTAAATTTTGCACCAACTAATGATATCATCTGGGATGCCCTTTGATACCAAAATGAAATGCCAGAAAATAATTCCCCTTAATTTAAACAGCTTTTATGTCCTTTCCTGATATATAAAAAGGTATGTGGACCCACCTCGTTGGAAGATCGCTGTCGCTAGTATCTTAAAAATTCGTTACTAATGTAGGGCTGTTTTAAGGATGGATCTGGAAGATCAAGGCAGGAATCCGTTGAGCATTTTTGACATTCAGCAGGAAATCGATGCCTCAATGACTATATAACAAAATGATTAGGAAATCCATATCGAAATAAATAGTGAACAACCCATTTGATACGGTTAATTAAACTGCATTTAGATCAAACCTGTGGAGCCCTCTATTGTCATGTAATTCGTGCATGTCATAGCTAACAAAAGAAAATTTCAGAATTGGCAGACAGACTAAAGCAATATCAGCAGGCACTGGCGGCATTGATTTAACAGGGTCACTAACAGCAAAAAAAAAAAAAAACAATATTAAGTACGGTACAGTGTATAGAACCTGGTACACACTAGGGGGTATTAAGACATTTGGAAGGAACAATGGATTTATGTAAGCTAATGCTATTGTAACTTGTTATGATGTAGTAGCCTCTCGACCTTAGTAGTCATTCGAAGTCATACGAAATCAATCTGTAGGAGACCTCTATACCTACAACTACAATATGCACGGAACTAAATAATAACTTAAAATACAAAGCATCAGTTTAAAATCACTACTATGTACCAGGTACAGTCCAAACCTCAATAATTGACCCTTAGTATTTTATAAAATAAATTGTTTTTTAGCTGCCGCGAATATTCAATAACCACAACAGTAATACACTGTACACTACAGTCCAGTACAGTAAGTTACAGTACTATGCAGTAAGTAAGTTAGCCCTAAATTGACCAGTTACATCTACATGCCATACTGGTACAGTATGTATAACAATTAATCACAATTTTTACCAGAGCCCGTTAAGATAAGTTACTAAAGTTAGCAGTACGATTACCACCAAAATTGCTTAAGCTGCTTACCGCTTACCGCTTACCGCTTACCGTTTACCGCCCGGTATTAAGGGGCAGGCAAAATCTAAAACCCATATGAATCATTACTCCAAAAACTAAAAGTTACCCCTCAATTATAACCGTCGTCTGACAAGCCAAGTCTAACCAAATCAAAAATCCAGCGGTTTGCTTATAGGCTATCTTGGCTATTAGTTGGGGGTAACTTACTGGTAATGTACTCCCTGTTAGTAATCTGACCAACGGTTATGTTAGGTAACTTTTAAACTAATGGCTCATTACTAAGATCCCACCAGATCATAAGTTATAAAATGCTATTGCATGATCGGCCAAGCTAAAATCTATAGCTGCGACTGACTATTTGATGGAGGCAACAGATTGTAGACTCATCACAGAACACATTTTGTAACTAAACTTTAAATAATCCAACCAACAACCTCATATTAACTCCACTATAATTTAAGTTTCTGTAGGTCCAAATGTAGGTTCTTAAACAGTGGAGGTTTCGGGATGGCCTGCGTAAACCTGTAGGTTTTTACGTGAAATGCCGAGATTTAGTGGGTCCGAGTGTGTTTCGTCTAGCGAGCTACCCAGCCCACTTTAGGCACAACCACTGTAACTTGGTTGATGGGCAACCGTGACGGCAACCCTGTTTACACCCTGTTTTACAAGCTGATGGTAGAGTACCACTTTAAAAGCTGGGCCAAACAAGTATCAGCTGTCGCGTCTCGGGTCTCATGTCTCAAGTCTCAAGTTCAATCCTCAGTCAATAGTTCCCAGTGGCTATTATTAAACCAGCAATTTTGGTTTAAAAACCTTATATAACAATTAATAAGCCCATTTCAATAAAGACAATAATTTAATAAATTAGATTGAAATTCTAAATACCTAATGTGTAACTCAAGTGACTGGAGCAGAATCTGGAAGATAATAATTAGACGCAACACGATCTTCAAATTAATGCCTAATCCAGATAAATTAGTTTATGCCGTACCCAGGTTATGCGCTCTAAAATAGAAATATCCATAGAAAATCCCAAATGATTAAATGGCTACATGACAGGAGTTCGTTTGGATTTAATTTTTTGTTTAATTTCTGAAATTAGTAAATTAAAGAGGGAAAACGGTTATTTCTTTTTATTTAATTTTAATTTGCCATGGCAGATATCTGTTGTGGCTTAAACTAATTGGTAGACAATTACTCAACCATAAGTCATACCCATGAAGAAGACAAATTACCAAGGGCTCTAAACCTTTTTGTCCAGGCCAGCTATTTGTCGTTACTAGTAACTTTTTTTCTGATTATTGTAGTACTGAGTCCAAGGAAGGATCTTATTTTCTCTCAGATCGGTTGCTTATCCCTGTAGGCCTAGTGGAAAGAAAAAATAGTCAAGCCGATTTTAAAAGGAGCATTAGTGTGCAGTCGTTTCAAAGGTGCACACAGATCTACTCCGCTCCAGGCAGTACGTTTTGGTACATTTGGGTACATTTGAAAGGGGGCTTAAAATTAAATCTGTTACTGCA
Organism: Sugiyamaella mastotermitis; assembly: GCA_030572735.1. Lineage (NCBI taxonomy): Eukaryota > Fungi > Ascomycota > Dipodascomycetes > Dipodascales > Trichomonascaceae > Sugiyamaella > Sugiyamaella mastotermitis. The sequence goes on from JAJMBN010000023.1 coordinate 112,528, forward strand.
ATATCAACCTTGTCGCATAACTATCGAGTTTAGGACTTTGCTTGCGCAGAAACTAACTAATTTAATCAGCTTGATCGTCATTGTATTTTGTTTTGTTGATTTCTGTTACATGCACAAATATATTTTGGTTCTGTTGCGCGCGTTTGACTAGCCCACGGGACGGGGGGTCGGATTAATTATCTCTCTGATTAGTATATAAAGAGACAGGGGGGGTACCTTCTATGTCAGTATTTGTATAACGAAAAACACATCAACGAACCAAACAAAAAATAATTACAAAAACCATGATTCAAACTCCGAGACCTATTAATGCATTAGCTAGTCATGAGCAAGAAGAAGGAGACCCACAATTTGCGTTCAAGCTTTCTCCTTTGAAAGATATTAATGATTATGCAAAGCTTGATGCTGAAGATGAGTCTTTACAACGATGGAAGAAAAGCTTGGGTCTTAGCTTAGATGGTATTAATTCTATCGGTGCTCCAGGTGATAAAAGAAAATTGGTAGTTTTAAATATGAGTGTCAAAGTTGAGAGACATGACCCTGTAATTGTTAATTTGGATGATGCTGCTGATTTGGAGAGATTCAAAACCACCCCTACTACTGTTATTGAAAAGGCTACTTTCCAAATCACTATTCGATTCAGAGTCCAACATCAAATTATTACTGGTTTGAGATTCTTACAAACTGCCAAGAGAGGTGGAATTACTTTCAGCAAGTCGGACTATGTTTTAGGTTCTTTTGCTCCTAATACTGCTGAAAAGCCTTACTATGAGGTTACTTTGCCTGAAGGTGAAGCACCTGGCGGAATTATGGCCAGAGCTGTTTACAACTGCCATACCGTTTACATCGATGATGACAAGAATGTATTGCTTGAAGTTCCTTGGAAGCTCAATATCTGTAAGCGATAATTGCAGAAACAAAAAAAAATACAAAAAAAGAAAAAAAAAAAAGATTATTTATAACGGTTACACTTACGACTTTGTTTTTGTTTTGTTTTATAATATTTTATTTAGTTTGTTAAATATCATTTGTACGGGTATGGTTATGCATAGATTACAAGATATTAATTAATATTTCATGAGTATAAATAATAGCATTTTATTTTCCTTCATATTCAAATCAGTTAGAAGTTCTTTGGTTTAAACGACTGTCCACTGAAATGAAATGATGCTTTAGCACTATTGCTAGTGTCACTTAAAGCTTGATTCGAGCCTTGACCTTGCTGACGATTTTGGTTTTGATTAGATTCTGAAGGTATATATCCATGATGATGATTATTATTAGCTCCTTGACGTAATCCTGGTAAATATTGATGAGATCCATAAGGTCTTTGATACTGACGGTTACCTCCTTGGTTATTAAATGGTTGTAACTGTAGCTGTAACTGTAGTTGTTGCTGTTGCTGTTGCTGATTATACAACGGTAAATTGGCATTATTATCAAATGGAAAGCTACCACCAGAGTTGATTCCAGCATTGATTCCTGGACTAACCAATGGACTAGTCGGATTAGGACTGGTTATCTGAGATCTACTATACACAAATGGCTGCTGTGTTTGTGGACGACCATGTAAATTTCGCGAGTTATTCGGTCGCTTTTTGAAAAGCTCACTATCACTCAGGTTGTTTTGCGCATAAGTCGAATACTGTGAGATACCTTGTCCATTGACATATCCAGTTCCGGGATGTTGGCTAACATATCCATTGTATAGTTGTGGTGGTACCAGGGGTTGTGCAATATTATAAGCCCGCCGACTATAATCTCTATTATAGTCTCTAGAATAATCATTATCATCAAGTTTGTCATTATTACTATTATTTTGGTCATCGTCATCGTCATCTTCATCACTAGTTTCATTATTAGAGCTATTAATATTATCACCATTTTCAGCATCATTAAATATTCTTGCTCGAGCCTGTTCATATTTTGCCTGTTTAGCTTCTAAGCTACCTTGAAGATTAGTTTTGCTAGATTTATCTGAAGGCTCATGATCATTCGTTAAAGACACCTTATTCTGGCTCTGAGCCTGTTCAGACTCTAAACCTGAACCGGCTGAACTTATACTATCAGTGCTATCATCTCTCTCTTTATCATTCCTTAATATTGCCAACCGCTTTCTAGGAGCCGGTGCTACAGTAGGCTCTGGTGTTTCTCGTTCTTCTGGCTCAATATCTGCTAGCTTTTTAGGTAGGCCACTTAGAGGGGTTTCAGGCTTGAAATAAATAACTGCTGAACCATCAGGAGTCGATGTATGGCCAATACCATAATAATCAGCCACTTTATGTGCAATCAACCGATAATATGAATTCATAGGATCTAACCTTGTGGCCATGACTTGGGGGGTTCGAAGTAGCGTCAAAAGTGCCTTCTCCTGTAGAAGAACAAACATTCTATTTTTGCCATCAAATAATGCCACCTTTAACACACCATCAAGTTCAACTTTATCCGGAATTTGAACTGTCATATCTTCTAATTGCTGTACTAATTGAGACTCTGATGGCAATTCAGAATCGTTAATATTGGCCCCGCTCATTATGGCCGGGTATGGTATGCTGTTTGCAACAAAAAAAAAAAATAATTTTGTTCACACTGATCCAGTATTGATGTATATATAAAACCAAGAAAAAACTACTTTCATATAATTCCACTTATCAGAAAAATAGCTCAAACAAAGTCTTATATACTATTAAAAGACCTACCTCGAAAGGATCTATAGTTAAGATGGCCGAATACTACTGCTGGTTGATATTGTATTAACGAAAACCTAAAACTGTCAATTTTGAGCCCTTTTCCTGAACCTCTTCTAGGAAGCCTGCCCCGGCTCTGAGCTGCGTAGAATTACTGCACCATACCGAATCGTAGATTCTCTGACTGATAAACAGAAACCAAGCAGTCAATTAAAGTGAAAATCGTAAAACTCTTGTAAGAAAGAAAAAAAAAATATAGAAAATCTAGCCTTTTTATACTTGAAAATCTTAAGATTTATATATTCATACACACACCACTACTCTATATACAGTCTATTGCCAAGTACTTTTCGCCTAACTGTTAATTAATTAATTAAGCACAATCGCACGGCATATGGCATAGCGGTAACTGACCAAACGCCCCTGCCCTGGATTTCTGAGACTTAAACCAAGTTCTACTTGACTAAACTGAAGATATAACTTAATAATCGCTGATTTACTCGATTGTACTTTTCCCACCCTGGAGACAATAGATATTTTCCTTGAACTGGCTGTAACTTCTTAGTATTAACGATATTAACTGATTACAACTATGTCAAATGATGCTGAAGAAGTAAGTGTTTTTACTGGTGTTGTGGCAGTAAGTCTGTTATCCAAGTAATCTCCTCTAACATTAGATCCGTCGGAAGCGACTTCAGCGGTTACAAGCATCAATTGCACCAGTGAGTAAACCAACCACATCTGAATTGACTGGTTCAGAAAACCAGTCATCTTCTGGTGCTACTTCTACTCCTGATTCCCCACCCCCCACCAAGAGACCTTTTACTAATGACGAAGTACCTACACCCTCAGCATCTACCCCCCCAGTACCAACAGCATCGTCAACCCCGACAGAAAGGACTTCTACTACTCCTAAGCCAACAACTGAAAAGCCTCAAACTCCTAAACTTTCATTTGATGAATGGCAGAATAAAGTTATTGAAGATATCTTAGGTGTATCGCTACTACCAACTGAGGATGAATCTTTGGTGGTTATGGAATCGCTAGCTGAAGAATTAGCAGAAGAAAACCCTGACAAACCTTTACTATTGTCCAAAGACCTTCTTGATAGAATATTTTGGACAAGGTTGACTAGTCAGAAATGTTTGCCGTCTGTGTTTGACTATTTGTTAAGTGCATGGACCCGAGCGGGGTCGGCAAAGAGGCTGATCAAGCCCAAGGCTACTAGTTATGAAGAAAAGACTGGCCTACTGACGGAGATCCAAACTTTCTGTGTTGATTTTGCGGTTGTTTCTGCTACTTCTGACCCTATGGATGAGAGTGGATTGTACTGTAATTTATCTGAAAGATTATTATCTAAAGCAAACTCTAGCAGAGGAACTAGTGTATGGGACTTTTTACAACTCATTATTGCTCGCGCTGAAGAGCAAGAACTTACCAGTGACCTTATAAGACCTCTACTGACATCTTTATCAAGTGGACTAGGCTCAAGACCTGAAGAAAGTTATGATGAATACAGAACATATTTCACTATCATGGAAAATTTAATTTCAAACAAGGTTATTGCAAATATCATTACTGAGCTCGATGGGTTTCTACCTGAAAAGTTACCTCCTACTCAACCTCAACCTCAAACTAATCAGCAAGCTCCACAGCCCACTGAAGCTTCATTATTGCCAATCAATACTATCTTGGGTCCTTATTTTGCTGTTTCTCCAATTGAAACTGTAATCAGTGTAAGAAACTTTCCTTCTCCTGAACTGGTATCACAATCTGAAATCGACCGAACTGCTATTGATATCCGAGCCGAATTGAAGGTTATCCAAGATAGATTATTCTTTTTGAGTGATAAGATTGTTAGAGCTTCTCCTGCTGCAAGACAAAAACTCTTGAAATTCTTTGGTCTTGTTATAGACTTTAACCACAAACGTCAAGCTTCGCATGTAGATCCCAGAATAATCTCTCCCGATGGATTTATGCTCAATATCACTGCTGTTATTACTAGATTATGTCAACCCTTTGCGGATTTGTATGGCTCAAAAGTTGACAAGATTTCTCCATTGTACTTTCAGCAAAACCCTGTTTTTGATATTTCCGAAGAAACTTTTGTTTTATCAGATCTCCACCAAGCCAAGGAATTTTATGCGAAGACTACTGGTGAGGATCCTAACTTTGTAAGTCATTGTTTCTTCTTGAGTTGTGCATACTACCACTATGGATTAGGAGGTGCCATTCAATCATATAACAGATACAAGAATATAATAGAAGAACTTAGGCATCATATTTCTCGGTTAGAAGCAGATAGTGGCAGATGGGCCAATACTGCTGGCGAGTCATTCTTAAGAGCCACTATCGAGCGTACTAAGAAAGAGCTCTATAAGACCATGGCTCTGCGACTTTCGTTGCAATGCACATTATCAGACATTAATCAACAATCTATCCATGCTGAGATGGCTGTATTCCAATTGATGTTTTTGATTAAAAGTGCCGAGCCAACCCATAGCTACCCTAAAGGACAACTTACACTACCATTCCCTGAAGCCGACACGTCAACTGCCTTCAGTAATTATCCAGAATATATCATTGAAGCCCCTATATCATTACTCTTATATCTTTCTAGATCTCTGCCTCAAGTTTTAGTACGACAGCCTTATTCCCAAATTGTTATTTTCTGTTTGTCATTTTTAAGAAATACAAGCTACATCAAAAACCCTTTCTTAAAGGCTAAACTTGTAGAGGTGTTATTTTATGGTTCTGTTGAATTCCAGAATGGACAACGAGGCTATTTTATTGATACTTTTGACTCTGAGAAGCTGTGTATCGATAACTTATTCCATGCACTTATGAACTTTTATATTGAAGTTGAGCAAACTGGTGCTAGCAGTCAGTTCTATGATAAATTCAATACCAGATACTATATTTCTCAAATCATGAGATACATCTGGGTTAATAATGTCTATAGAACAAAGCTTGAAAGGGAAAGTTTGGAAGATGTTGATTTCTTTGTACACTTTGTTGCTCGTGTTTTGAACGATGTTACCTTTTTGTTGGACGAATCATTAACTAAATTGGCAGAGATTCACAAGCTTCAAATCGAGTTAGCAGACCATCCTCCTATTCCTAATGACGACCCTGCAGTTCAAGAGAAGCGAAGTTTACTTGAACAAACCGAAAAGCAAGCAAGTTCTTACATGCAGTTGGGTAATCAGACTGTATTGTTATTAAAACTATTTACAAAGGCAGTTCCAAAGGCATTTGTGACTCCTGAAATTGTTGATAGATTTGCTGCTATGCTTAACTACAACTTAGCGGCCCTTGTTGGACCCAAGTGCAGAGAACTCAAAGTTAAGGAACCACAAAAGTATGGGTTCAATCCTCGGGATTTAGTTGCACAAATCTCAACTGTGTACTTGAACTTGCGAAACCAAGAGCCATTTATCAAAGCTGTAGCTAGAGATGGACGTTCTTATAACCCAGGAAACTTTGAACGAGCAAAGAATGTTCTGGACAAACAGTCAATATTAAGCTCTGATGACCTTGCATTATTAATAAAGTTTAAGGATGCTGCTGAAAGTGTTCGATTAGATGATGAACAAGGTGAATTAGAATTGGGTGATATTCCTGACGAGTTCTTGGATCCATTAATGTATACTTTGATGGAAGATCCGGTCATCTTGCCATCATCCAAGGTCACTATTGACCTAGGAACCATTAAATCACATTTGTTAAGCGATCCAAAGGATCCATTCAACCGTATGCCTTTAAAGATTGAAGATGTTGTTCCAAATACAGAGCTCAAGGAGAAGATTGAAGCTTTCAAGAAGGAGCAAAGGGAAAAGTATAGAGCCAGCAAGGAGGCTAGTAACTAGAATGTATCTAACAGTATGCAGTAATATAATATAATATAATATAATATAATATAATATAATATAATATAATATAATA